>JALIZH010005888.1:0-45588 GCA_030522465.1 Rhipicephalus appendiculatus | reverse complement strand
TCTTCTTATTTGTCCTCGTCCACTCCAGCGCTAAGAAACTGCCTTTTCATTATGCACCAACAAGCCCACATCGCTACGCTCATTGTAAAGCACGCCGACTACACTGACATTTAAATGGTAACTTTTGTCATGGATGAATGCTATGAGCGAGGCCGCTGCCGGAGGTAAGGTCGCCACCGGGAAGTGTGTTATTGGGTCGAAAAAATTGCACTTTTTCTATTCGAAACACGTCGAACTCGACGGACGCGCAAAAACGACGCTTTGAAGGAACTAATCGTGGATATTACGGTCATGACGCATTACTTCACTTTAGCAAGAGCACTTTAGAGGACAGTGGTAGATATAAAAAATTACACCATCTCCCACTAAGGGGAACCATGAGGGGATGCGAAGCAGCATTGGGGGGTGCACACCAAGTTTCCGTTTACGTTCACTCGGCCGTCGAAGGCAAGCGTCGGCGTCGAGCTACCGCTTCCGCTACAGAGAGACAACGCGAGTCTGCGGCGAGGGTAGCGAGGCTTTCGAGACAACTGCAGCGACCGGGAACCGATTCTCTGTGCAGCATACTGAATAGCAAGCATCATGCAGCTAGCAAAAAATGGGCATCAAATGTCCATATAATTGCTATAGCCACATATGATCCTTGCAGAGCACGTGCATAGGGTGAGCTGCTTTGAAACGACCATACAAGCGTGAATAACAAATTTGCCACATATAAGTGCGCCATCTGTCAAATTAACTTATGTGTCATGTAGAAAGTAAGTTTCATCAGAATAAAAAAGCTTACGCTTATGTGCGATTCTCTCGCTTATGCGAGTTTCCATAAAAAAAGCCGGCAGATCCCACGCACTCTGGGAATCGATGTAATGCGAGGCAGCCAGCAAGGAGCAAATCCTGCTTTACATAATTTGCATGCCATGTTTTACATGTAAGGACCTGTCATTTGTGTTCGTCATACAGTGACGTCATGATATACCAATTCTGGTGTATGTCAAGCTAGCGAACTGGACGCAAACGCACCATGAGCGTGGCATGTAAATGGCATTGTAGATGACATGCATGCTAAGATTTTCATGTTACCACCTGCCACTTATGTTCGTTATACAGTCATGTCACTCAATACCAAATTTGCTGTATATCAAGCTAACGAAACGGCCGCGAGCACGCCATGAGCGTGGCATGCAAGTCATGTCGTACATGACAAGTCATGATTTCCATATTACCACGTGTCATTTATGTTCGCCATACAGTCATGTCACTCTATACCAAATTTGGTGTATACTATCAAGCTAACGAAACGGCCGCGAGCGCGCCATGAGCGTGGAATGCAAGTCATGTCGCTCATGAACTCATGATTTCCGTATTACCACTTGCCATTTATGTTCGCCATACAGTCATGTCGCTCAATACCAAATTTGGTGTATCTCAAGCTAACGAAACGGCCGTGAGCACGCCATGAGCGTGGCATGCAAATCATACTTTTCATGACAAGTTAGTCATGATTTTCATGATATGACCAGTCATTTATGTTCTTCATACAGTCGTGTTATGCCATACCAAATTTGGTATAAATCCCATTAACGATACGGCCAGGAGAGCACGAAGTCGTAGGCGGCTAGATAGATAGATAGATAGATAGATAGATAGATAGATAGATAGATAGATAGATAGATAGATAGATAGATAGATAGATAGATAGATAGATAGATAGATAGATAGATAGATAGATAGATAGATAGATAGATAGATAGATAGATAGATAGATACGCTCAAAGTCGCCGAATTTCGCTAGGAAATGCTTCGCATTTAAAATGTAATGTGTGCCTTTCTCGCTCATAGTTGTTGACTAATTCACCTTTGCTCGCCATCCTCCTCTGTACTTGAGCAGCTCAGAACGTTGAACCATCACTTCGCAAAAGCGTCAGTCATGTGCTGAATTTCAGATGGAGGACATTTTTTTTTTTTCATTACGAAGCACTTTAGCGGAAAAGCCGTGTGGGGCTTCTTCTGTAGCTGTATCAGTCGTGTCGACTTTTTTTTCAAAATTTTGATCTACGTTGCACGTCTCCGCAGAATTGTTCAAGCAGATAAATTTCAATGCCGATTTCGGTTTTCAATGATACGCCAACTTCGCTTCCACTGAAATTATGTAAATCAAGTTCAGGTGTTTTAAAAACCACACCAATTATTATATTTCCAGTGGATCACTGGCGTAGCCATGGGGGGTGGGTTCGGGGCAGTGTTGCGGAATTGCCTCAATTCCATTCCTTTCAATTCCTCGGAATGAAAAAACAGCCCATTCCCACTCCGGGAATGGCCGGGCAGTCCAATTCCATTCCTGTAATTCCTCAACGTAGGAAAGGCATCTTGATGTCCAGTTAAGGCTGCATGCTCCATGAAGCTGATGCCATCAGATGCATTAGGAACTGCAATAGTACGCAAAACAGGTTACCAAGGTCGAGGGATAGTAGCTCGGTGACATATCTCGTGCATTACGACCACCCTATACATTCCTATAGGGGCAGTTCTCCCGCTACCTATAGTATTTCCATGGTCAGCATGTTTGCATAAAGGGCGATGTTTTAATATTGTTTTAGCTTAAATGCGTCAATGCTGAAATGATGACATAGCGTATTTTCATGGAGATAAAAGTAGTGTTCAAGAAGACTAAGCAGTTTTGCCACGCGTCTGGAGCGATGGTGAATATGGAGAAAACTAAGATTTGGTTAATGGGGTACAAAGCCCTCTATATCTGCTGGTATTACTTGGAACAGTGCACCGCTCGGGCACCTTGTGCCTTTGCATCGAATACGGAACACTGGGCCGCACTGCTCGTCAGCACTCATGCTTGTCAAGCTAACCTCGCAAGCATGGATTGGGTGAGAACTTTCTGTGTTCGCTTGTGCGCATGTATGCAATGTCAGGTTAAAACTTAGAGAAGCGCTTTTTCGAATATGCGTCCGAGTCGCCGGCGGCGACAGAAGGAAAAACGAAATAGTGAAGGGTTGTGAGGCAGCAGGCGGCTAGGGCCCCGCCGAAGGGGAAAAAAATCACAAGGCGTATGGGAAAGGGGGTATGCCGCCGCCGTAGTTCCGCATGACGGATACCAACGGCATAGAACCGCGGTTACGCGAAGAATAAAGACGAAATTCGGAGCAACACAGTCTATATAAGGATAGACTTGAAGTAGGCGCGTTGCTTATAAACGTACCGTGCTTGTCCAGCATCAACGACTGCTACAAGGGCATTTATAGATTTTCTGAAGAATACTGGACTTGACGCTAGACTTTAAGACCACTGCGTGTTACGTGGTCATTTTACATACGCATCACCTCTTCCTGTCCCCATCATCATCTTTATCCCTCTATTCCTCCCTCTCACTTTTTCCCCAGTGCTGATTAGCAGGCCAGAGCGCACAATCTCGGGCCGACCTCTCGGCCTCCTAATAAATTCCCTCTCTCTCTCTCTACCATGCTTCCAAACAGCGAAGCCATTTTAAAAATACTTCTTCATCGTTAAACTCGATGCTCTGACTTACTAATGTTTTTAGGAAGTTAGCAGCGTGAAAAACGAGACGACGCACACAGGGAGAACAGACAAGTACAAGCGCTTGTACTTGTCTGTTCTCCCTGTGTGCGTCGTCTCGTTTTTCGCGCTGCTAGCTTCCATGGATCCATACCAACTGGCCCAGCTTTCAACACTTCTGTAATGTTTGAAGTTTGAAAAACAGCGCGTCGACGAAAAGGTGTTCTACTTTGCCGAAAGACGTAATTCCATTCCCATTCCATTCCGTGCAAAGGGCGTTTAATTCCATTCCTCCAAGCGTTGTCCCCATTCCATTCCCATTTCATTCCGGGGTCGCAAAAATGTGGAATGAATCTGGAGTCATTACAATTCCGGAGTGGCAACTCCGCAACACTGGTTGGGGGGTTCAAAGCCTCCTACCCGAAATTTTTCAATTTTGTACGGGCATGTATACGCCGCGCACGCACGAACATATATAAACTGTTATTGAACTCTTCCCCTCAGCCCCCCCCTCCCCACCCCCCCCCCCCCCAAAAAAAAAAATCTGGCATCGCTATTATGGGGGGCAGCTCTATTAATGTTTTCTGATGGTTAAATCGCATCTGTATGTAGAGCTTTTTATAATACAAGCATTTTATACTCTTGCGTCTATTTATCTTACAGGAAATCGCCAAGGGCGACCAGGAAACTCTCATAATGTTATGAAAAAAAAGACCGCATAGCCGCGGCATCAATGCTGGTCGCAAGATTCCAGTCCTTCATTTGTCCATTGGCAAGGAGACGGTGAAAATTAGATTTTCCACCTCCGTTTTATGGTTTCTCGAAGCGACTGAATGTTGAAGAAGACCTCACACGACATGTATAGAAGCCACAGTCACATTAAAAGACGATTGTTTGCACAAGTAAAAGAGAACCCTTATAGTAGCAGTATAACCTCCTCGCGCCGCTTATTTAATATAACATTTGGCGCAAACATGTCTATTTTTTATCAATTAGAAGTTTGTGTCAAGCCATGCATTGTGAAATATAGGAGAACAAGCAGAGTGAAATGCTTCAGCTTATCACTCCCGATAATGAGGGGTCCAATTGCGACCGTCTTTGCGCTTTATTTATTTATGGATGCTTCATTCAAGGTATACTTAGAGCACAAGCCATGTGAAAAGTTTGTTGTCCTAAGAAAACCTAAAGCATGGTAGTTGAATTGGTTAGCTGGCGGAAGCGGCCAATCACTGATATATTCACGTATATTCATTACATAGCTACGTTTTGCAAATGCAGAGGGAATGTCTTGGATGCTCATGGACAGCCGTCGTCGTTGGCTCAACGATGCTGTGATGGCGGTAGTAAAGCCTTTTTGTCGGATTAAGTGTTTTTACGCAAACATTACAGCGGTGTCTCCTCGAACAAGACCAAATATCGCTGTCCAGGCAATCATAAATAGAGAGTTGTCACTCTCATAACAAGTGCTGCAAAAGTTTTCGTGCTATACGCAGCATCGGTCGCAGCAGTAAAACATCATATTGCAAATGACTTCTGCGGAATCCCGCAAGGTGGCGGAAGGGTTATGAAGGGGAAAATTGACAACCAGCCGTTTGGATCACGAAGCCGCAAGGAAATCCATACGGATTTCTCAGAAAGAAAAGCCTCTTAGTTGCCGAAAAATTCGTCCTGGTCCGGGGTTCGAACCAGGGACCAACGCCTTTCCGGGGCGGTCGCTCTACCAATTGAGCTAACCAGGAAGCTAGCAATTGGCAGCGCTAGGGCGAATTCATCGACAACTCGAAGCCAATGGACACAAGTATCGCAAATGAGTTCTGCGGAAACCCGCAAGGTGGCGGAAGGGTTAAGAAAGGGAAAATAGACAACCACCCGTTTGTAGCACGAAGCCGCAAGGAAATCCATACGGATTTCTCAGAAAGAAAAGCCTCTTAGTTGCCGAAAAATTCGTCCTGGTCCGGGGTTCGAACCCGGGACCAACGCCTTTCCGGGGCGGTCGCTCTACCAATTGAGCTAACCAGGAAGCTAGCAATTGGCAGCGCGAGGGCAAATTCATCGACAACTCGAAACACATGGACACAAGTATTGCAAATGAGTTCTGCGGAATCCCGCAAGGTGGCGGAAGGGTTATGAAAGGAAAAATTGACAACCACCCGTTTGTGTCCATGTGCTTCGAGTTGTCGATGAATTTGCCCTCGCGCTGCCAATTGCTAGCTTCCTGGTTAGCTCAATTGGTAGAGCGACCACCCCGGAAAGGCGTTGGTCCCGGGTTCGAACCCCGGACCAGGACGAATTTTTCGGCGACTAAGAAGCGTTTCTTTCTGAGAAATCCGTACGGATTTCCTGTGGCTTCGTACTACAAACGGGTGGTTGTCAATTTTCCCTTTCAAAACATCATACTGTCCGCAAAGAGACATGTCTAACATAATAATGAAAACATACAATGATGCCAAGAAAAGTATAAGGGATTTCACTACACTCCATCTCACCACTACCGTACAGCACTACATAGGCTACGGGGTGTGAGCAAGCCACACGCTTGCGCAGCAAAACATGGTTCCTGATATAATTACCTTGCAATTGGCGGGGTTGCGACATTAGGGCTAGTTTGGCAGGTGTTAGATCACATCGATGCGTGGCATGTTTATTCTTCTTCGCATTGATGTCATGTGCCTTTAATTGCTCTGTCAGTAACCATCGGTAACGGTGGTTAAAAATCAACATGACAGCGCCCATGGCCACGCGACCGTCCGCTTCGATCAGAACTTGGACTTGATGTTGGCCCAATGCGCTGGTAGGAACACATAAATGGTGAATTGAGCCATCGCTTTGTGCCATCTCATGCTGAGGACAAAGCATCAGGTACATTTTATCGTTATTTGCGAGATAAGCTCGCTGTTTCGCCACGTCTCCTATGCCTAAGACACGGAGAATATGACAGTGGTTCTTGGAATTAACGCAATAGAGCCACGAATACATTGGTGTAGAAGCATCAGTACATTAATCTAAAGCAAATACAAGCATTCGTTTTTAACTCACGGGTTACAGAGCACACGATGACGACTTCGTAAATTCGAAGGGGATGGCGCCCCCTGCGATGGGTTCCGCCTTTTTTTTCGGCGTCGCCGTCCGCTCGCTTTACTCGCCCTACACGTGCGAGCAGACGCCAGGGAAACGCCGAGCAGACGACGAGACGTGGATAAATACATGTGGAGGAGCTGATGGCCCTTCCTATTGGCTAAGTCTTCCTATTAGCCTTCACAGGGCTGAAAGGAAATTTGGAGATGGAATATAGTAGTGATTACGATGGAAATGTGAACAAAGAAAAATGGACGAAAAGACCACTTGCCGCTGGAAGGGACAAGACCTGCGACATTGAAATAATGCATCCGAGGAACTGCCAACTGAGCTACGGCGGCGGTCATCCCCTCATCCACTTTGTGGGGTATATCATCATCATCATGATCATCAGCCTGACTACGCCCACTGCAGAGCCAAAAGCCTCTCCCATGTTCCGACAATCAATCCGGTCCTGTGCTTTCCGCTGCCAAGTTATACCTGCAATTTTTTTTATTTCATCTGCCCACCTAATTTTCTGTCTCCCTCTTACGTGTTCGCCCATTCTTGGAATACAGTCAGTTACCCTTAATGACCAGCGGTTATCCTGCCTACGCACTACGTGCCCAGCCATGTCCTTTTCTTCTTCTCGATTTCTTCCTTTTGCCTAGTGGCGAAAAAGAGTATTCGCAAATGTTGTTGAGTACTTTCGCCAGCAGGAAAAAAAGAGTGTATCGCACTCGCCGTCATGGCTACTATAGCGGCGCTCACTAACACTCCCAGGTTTAAATGCACTGTGAGGAAGAAGATCGGCAAGCACGGAGGTCCGTCCATTCGTCTGTCCGTCCATCCGTCCGTCCCTCTGTCCGTCTGTCTTTCTGTCCATCAGTCCGTCTGTCTCTTGTCCGTCTGTCCTGCCATCCATCTGTCCGTGCATTCGTCCGTCCGTCCGTCTGTCCGTCCATCTGTCCGTCCGTCCCACTGTCCGTCTGTCTGTCTGACCGTCTGTCCATCCGTCTGTCTGTCTGTCCGTCCGTCAATCCGTCCCTCTGTCTTTCTGTCCGTCTTTTTTCTGTCCGTGTTCTTTTTTTTCCTTCTACATCATGAGTGGTACACAAGGGAGCCACTTTTTCATGCGCATCTCAAGGGCAGTTTTCAATTTGAAAGAAACTGAAAAGCGTTGCGTGATAGAAAACACGCTCAAGCTGTTAAGAGATCTGCGTACCGCGAGCGGCATATGGTGCATATGAATAGCTCGCCGTTATGTCGCTGGCACGAGTATGGCCTGTGGCTACACTCTACTGTGGCTGTGCTGGCCAGCGCAGCAGGCTGCGGAGCGGGGGGGTCACTGGTTCGAATCCCCGGTCAGGTGATTTAGGATTTTTTCTAACCGATTTTTTTATTTGTCTTTATGCCTTTTCTACATATACGCATACATATACATATCCGGGACATGACGGCGTCGACAGACGGCAACGGCGAAAATCAGCCGCGAGTGTCCTTATAATTGCTATCGCAAAAAAATATCACAGCATATCCACGAAGTGAATGATTATGAGTGGGCGAAGCTGCGGGAGATCATTCGGGTAACCATGAATCTCCCCCTACATTGCCCACTCGATCATGCAAAGACGTGACACGTCATGACGCGAGCCCACGCCGCCTTCGGACGGCTTGCCGGCACTGCCGTGCCGCTGCAGCTGCACGAGCCCTCGCCACCTCTGGATCAGCTTACCGACGCTGCCGTGCCGCTACAGCTTCGCGAGCCCTCAACTCCGGGTCGGCTTGCCGGCGCTGCCGTGCCGCTCCAGATTCCCACGCCCGCAAATCTGGATCCGCTTGTCTGCGTCGCCGGCGCCTACGTCTCTCTCGTACGACTTGAGGGCCCTCGCTGCAGCCGCTTTGCGAGCCCGCCACTCCGCCGTCACCTTGTCCTCTTCGTTGTTCATAGCAGTAGCAGGGAGTAGTAGTATCGAAGCGCACTGAGTGACGACCGTCGAAAGAGAGAGAGGAAGCGCGCCGAGAGCCGAGGGTGGAACGAGCGCCGTAGAGCCATCTAGTGGGCGCCATGCAAATCAAATGAGAGCACAGCTGCGCATCTAGCGGGAGCGGCGAGTACTAGCGTGGCTACACCAGGGGAATGATGTACAAGCCTCGACCTTAAGGAGCTTCGCCCCTAGAAGAGAATGTGCTCTGGAACGCGCTTATTGTTCATCGTCATCAGCGTCATTGTCATCGTCAGGGCGTATAATGGTTACCTTGCATGTGCTGTGCCCGTGATGGCAGCGTCATCATTATCGCACTAGCGTGGCTACACAGCACTCCGTGCTACACCGAGTGAGACCGGCGGAGTGATGGACGAGCCTGAACCTTAAGGAGCTTCGCCACTAAAATTACTACCCAGTCACCTTTCCTCCGCATGCCTCGCATAACATCGATTCCCATAGTACTTGGGATCTGCCAATTTTTCTTTTACACTCTCAGTGGGATGGCACACAAACGGAATGTGTGCGCGTTTTCTTTTTTGATTTTTTACAGCGTATCGCAGCGAGACGCGAGTCTAATCTGCGTCCGTTGGCATGTGTTCGTATTTTCTCGCACTTTGCGCATCGTGCAGACGCCATCCGCGCTCCAGCGCTTGAATTGACTGACACTTTGTAAATTCCAAAGTGTGTTCCGCGAAGGCCCGTGTCCATTGAGACGGGGTTGGTCAGAATGGCACGCGATGCGCGAGTCTCTCCCCTTGCATGACTGGAAACGCTGGGCACAGCCCCGCTACGCAAGCCAAGCGCGAGCGCTGTAGAGTCCGACGCGACCAGCGTCCGTTTGCGAGCCCCGGCGGCCTCCCTGGCACCGTGCCAGGGCTCGGACGGACGAATGGACGGACGGACACGGACGGGCGCATGGATGGACACGGACGAACGGATGGACGGACGGACAGACGGACGGACGTGAGCATGAGACATTAAAGGCTTTCGCCTTAAAATTTCCTGCGCTGACAATGGAGGCATGGAGCAAACGAACTTCTGCACGTAGTGGTACATCCCTCACCATGAGTATCGTTTTCGAAGGTGGAGGTAAGTTTTAAATACGTACGATGCACTGGGAGACCTTATGAATATGCACTTTATGCGCGAGATGATGGCGATGGAGACGGCAACGGCAACGGCGATGGCAAAAACCCGTCGAGACTGTCCATATATTTCTTGTCGCAATAAAAAAAATAGAGGAGGCGTTGGTTCAGCGGACGCAAAACTTTCCGCACAAGGTCTGGCACAGCTTGAAGGACATAGAGAATGGCGTCCTCTTCACTCGTTATGCACTTCCCTTATCTCATCGGACGTTTTTATAAATTAATTCTATCATTTGGCACGTAGCCCATTACTTATTTTATACGGTGGCGGAAAAGTAACGACGTTACTTTTCCGTGACGTGCTTTGCATGTAATAACCTTGACCGAGCTTTGCATATAATAACGCGCCACGTGTCCCGCGTAACTGCATACAAAGCATATGGGGTGATTGTTGGAAGCACGCCATTGGTTCGCTGGGGCAAGGTCCACCCTGTTTCTGCATGTTCTTTATTTTACAGACTACATCCAGCTGCAAAACGTTTCGTTGGCAAAGGAGTGGAACTGCCTACATGACACATTTTCTGTGCAAGCACATTTTTCATAATTGTTAAGCAAGGTGTTGTTCTGCAAACTGACATTTGATTTTCCACCATTGAATTTACTTGGCAGTTACAACATTGTTCATTAAAGTAGTTAGTAGCAAAATAAATCGCACAATAGAAACCACGAAGGGCGAATGGATGTTTGTAGCTGTGTGGTCACTATCGCAGCGTACTGATTTTCGCTATACAATGGTATTACTGTCCCTAGCCTTTAATGCTAATAGGCATTTCCCAATGTAAACCATTATAATATTAGGTGTAAGGGCTAGAAGCCCTAACAAAGTAAAACAAAACCGCGAAAAAACGATATTACAACCCGACTTTTCATGGTGTCGTTGATGCATTGGTATAAACGTCTTCACTGCACGCGGCTTGCGCACATTTAGGTTAACAATGAAGAGGGCCACCTGCTTCGCCATCTTCCTCTTCCTCGCAGCTTTTACGATTTTTCTCCCTAAAAGAGAAAACACTGGTTCCTCTTCCGCAATAACATATGGTTTACCCGGTGCAAGTGCAGCCAGAGGTCGTGTAAGTGAAGGTACTCCCAAAAGTACTCCTGAAAAATCTAGGAAACGTGTACGGAGGAGAACTAGACTGGGTAAATAAGAACAGCTGATGCTACGTTTTACAGCGGTGCGTATTTCGTATTATTCCTCATTTTTACGCCTTAGACTCTTTTATGAATTTCTAGCAGAGTGTGTCACCAACCCTTTGTTCAGTTATTATAGTTATCCGTACCAACTTAGTATATCTTTGGCATTTTGATAGTCAGAAGGACGCTGGCTAGGTGCCATTGCATTTAAAAAAAAAATTTGTACTTCATTTTCGTCACTCGGAAGTGTCTTGCTCCTAAGCAAGCCACGAGTAATTTAACATTTTAAAATTTAAAGAAAGGAAATGCCATGAGCAGTTTATATTTTTAAATGTAGAGAATACATTTATGTCGTGTAATGTCAGGGATTCAATTAATTGTGCTAAGGCAACCTTGTTCGTATATGTTTTCACTCACATGTGGTTCAACTATGCTTCATGCATCACATATCAACGCTAGGCTTTCAGCTTACTCGAATCCCTGATGTTTTCTCTAAGATGCGCGTCCACCATAAGGCGCCTCCTCAATTACTCCATTGAAGTATACTTAAAAGGTTACTTTGTTAGGAAGATGTAGTATCTACGGGAAAGTATCGGGTATTCCTCATTGGCTATGTAAATGATTACAGCATCCACCTAATAAGTCTGCAATGCAGCGTTATGTATTTGAACACAGTGTGGCGATTGAGGACAAAGATATTTTATTTGCCCTACTGCTATGTTGAATTTTTTATCAGGCAGGCTGCTTTGAGACACGAAAATACAGTAGATAGTAACTGCAATTGCACTCAGAACAAAGCGTTGGTTTTGGCTAGTAGGTAATCCATAACTATTACATCAGTAAACATAATTAGTGAGCATTCACAGGGATCACTTAATGCACAAAATCATTGAAGCTGAGAATTATACTGCGCACTTGGGTGAAACCTGCGTCAGCACATGCTCAATAGCATTATGAACTAATAAAGTATATAAAAATAAATAAACTAAAGAGCCAGACTTTTCGGTTAAAGTTATTTGTAATCTCTCTGCATGTGCAGTGCTGCTTGTGGCTTTTAATATTACTGCGAAGCAGTTCATGTCTTGAGCATCCTGGGTGTTTCAGTTATATGTGAGTGGTTATATGTTCGTCGTAAATATTAGTGAGAATAACTGCCCTTTTTAAAGTTTGTGGCTTTCGCGCTGCACTTTTTTGCACAGTGAATCACCAAGCCCGACTATCCACATTGTGTTCATTTACTGTGGCACAGCCTACCTAGTTTGGTCGGCTGATAGACGTTAACTTCTCAAAGTGGCTGAGCCTATAACAGACTCAGTAGCGGAAAGCACCGGATATATTCTACCAGCTGCTATGAGTTATTCAACGCGAATTGACCTCGCACAGTTCCTGAACCTGTCGCATTACACCTCCATCGAAATGCATCCAACACGGCCGGAATCGAACCCGCTTCTTTTGAATAACTAGCCGGGCACAGTAACCACCTAACCACCATGGAGGGTTGCGAAATTTCCAAGCATTTGCTCACAGTGGCGCCGAATTTCAATAAGACACGAGGTAATTATTAAAGAGGCCCTTGCATGCAGATATGGTGCACGGGCAAAAAGCAAGTGCAAAGGGCAAAATCTGTTATTTTAAAGTATTGCGATGAGTGTCAAGCACATTGTTTGCATACAGACACCGTTCCTTAGATTTGGTACTTATTACATTTAGTTAAGTTTCGGACTTCATAAAGAGCACGTATGTGCTCTTAACAAATGTCAGGCCTTGAATACGGGATGCTTATACATTTATTTCATTTACGAAATAGATAAAAGTCTCAGATACAAGGGCAAAAGGCAGATGTCTTGTGCCTTACGGGACCCTAGCGCCCTAATGCACACACTCAGAGCATGGACAATCAGAAATTATACATTATAAATTATCAATACATACGAAACGCAGTTCCAAATGAGGTGAACAAAATGCAGTTTTACAATAATAAAGAAAAAGTCGCGAAACAACAAATAACGAAACATAACGAACATATAACTGCTACCTACACAACATATTGTCACGGGGGTTGTGACGTCGACGAAGGCAGTAGTCGGTATGTCCAAGACTAAACTGTTTATTTGGCCTAACTTGTGGCCGGTAAACAGAAAGTCAGATTACAGCAATACACACTGGCACTGATAGCGGCGAACAGAGCGTCGGCCGTCGATCAACTGACAAGCGGTGAAGCGCGTCGGCATTTATACATGTGTCATCGAATATTCTAGCCTTATCGCTGGTTGTCGCGCAAGCTCTGGAATGATCTCGAGTGGTCGCCTCTTGCGCGCAATCTTAGCAAAACGATGTACAATAATCGTGAAGCTTCTAGAACAATGAGGCGCGGTTTGCGCTGAGCTTTGCTGACGGTGTTTGTGGGCGGAAACCGAATACAACAAAAGTGAAAATAAGAATTGCGCGTGGCAATATTAATCTTCAGGGCAGGAGCCGAGGTTAAATTTGACATTTTTTAAAGGGTGCTGAGACGATGATTTATGTATAATGTATGTGACCTGTGTATGTTTGTTGAAAACGCTGGGAATTAAGTATGTTAGAATTTGTGTTCCATAGGGGGTTCCCACAAGCGGAATTCTGTAATGGTCGTGCTTTAACTTATAAGGCACATCGCTACTAGAATAAAGTTCGATATATTTTGAATGATTAAGATAAATTTTCTTAAAGACAAGAGTGAGCAAATTCAACTCATTTAACTGCTTCACTAGTAGAATAGAGCGTTCTAAAAAATTACAAATGTGTGTGGTAGTTGTATGAAAAGTCGCCGGCATATTGTATCGCTTTTTCCTGCAATGTTATCAACCTCACAAGATTAGTTTTACTTGTACATGTCCAAATTGGCATACAGTGCTAAATATGGTAATGAATTAGGGTGTAATATGACTGCCGAGTGAAACATATGGGAACAATGTTTTTAAGTTTGTGGAATACACCGAGGGACCTTGATGTGTTGGCATGAATTTTATTAAAAATTCGGCAGATTCCACGTACCTTGGGAATCGATGTTATGCGACGCATTCGGAGGGAAGGTTACTGTGTTGTAATGTTTTATTGAGCGAAACGTTACGAAATTACGCTAAAGATATGTACAAATGTACGCACAGACATATGTTCCACAGTCGGATATGTTTTGCATAACAAGTTGTTTACAGTTGCGTAACGATGCCAATAGCAACGTGGGCAGTAGCAACACCAGAAGCGGTAAACTGATATGTAGCGCTTGTGCTCGCGAGGATGGTAGCCCTGGACACTGCAACATATATCAACTTCAGTGGATGGCGCTTTACTATGATTGATGTTAACCCGGCGTGACGGCTGTATGATCGGAGTACACATGTAATGTTTTTAAAATTGGATAGTCAGCACTGCGACGACAATTGACGTTTCACGAACATTAGGGTCTATTCGAAAAGCAGTTCCGAGAGCTGGCGTGGCTCTGTGGTAGAATGATTGATTGCCACGCAGAATGCTTGAGTTCGATTCCTGTTGGGACCCTGACATTTATTATTTGCATTCGTCCGGTCAACGCTGCTGATGACGTCAGCTTTTTAACTCTCTGGCATTAAAAGTACCAATGTTTGTCTCGCCGTTCCTGGGTAGTCTAAACTGTCAATCACCTGTGGCACATACCCGCATACCTGCGGCAATACCCGCCCCGTGGTATGTGCCACATCGTTTGCCCGAAAGAGTTTGACGACGTACGCGACGGGATTGTCATTATTCATGTCACGACCAACGAGTCATATTCGTCAAACCATCTTATTCTCACATACTAATTTTGGTCTACCCCAAGTTAAAGGGGTAATCACGAGATCACCCAGACGTAGGCGGCTAGATAGATAGATAGATAGATAGATAGATAGATAGATAAATACGCAGATGGAAACGCTAAAAGTGCCTGCAGTACGCAAAGAAATGCTTCGCATTTATTATGCTGGGACTAATCCAAGTGTTCTTCAAAAACGACACCTAAGATCTTGTATAAAGAAACACGTTCAATTAAGTAATTTTCAAATCTAATGTGTAGTTAAGAATCACTAAGTTTATTGCATGCCTTGAATACAATAACAGTTCTTTTAGTAACATTCAAGCTTAGCTTATTTGTATTCAACCATAACGATCACTCTTGTAACCATGTATTAGTTCAACGTGTATCTTCTCGAGATGCATGCCAGAGAAAAACACACTAGTATCTTCGGCACACAGAATAATTGCAGGAGTTTGGGGGATGACAATTATATCATTAATATAAATATGAAGAATATTGGGCCTAGAATAGGCCCCTTGTGGTACACCATATATTAAATGTTTCAGCTGTGATTGATGGCCATTTAAACATGTGCATTGCAATCGATGGGCAAATAACTAGGAAGTAGTTTTAAGGCAGCTCATCGAATGCCATAAAACGGCAGCTGATAAAATAAAATATTTATTTATTTATTTATTTATTTATTTTAAATACTGCGGTCTAATTGTTTAGACCATAGCAGAGTGGTACAAAGACATGAGAAAGAAAACGTACATTTGGGCAAGAAGAACAACAAAACAATGCAAGGCAGTCGAACAGGTTACCGAACACTTCAAATCAAATGCTCTTCAAACGATACCAAAGATTTTTGGGTTACAGCCTCGTTAGACAGGTTATTCCAATCGTTTATTGTACGAGGAAAGAAAGAATATTTAAAAGAATTGACTCTTTGCATTAAAGGCTGAATTGTTTATGAATGTCGGATTCTAGTTGCATAACCTGTAGATGGAATCAAGATATGTGATGTGTTAGTTTTGTAATGACCATTTACCAACTGATAAAGGAGCTTCAGTCTACAGACACGGTTTCTTTCAGTAACTGGTGGCAAATTACCTTTTTTTATCAATTCCCTAATAGAGCTGCGTCCAAATGAGTTGTAAATGAATCTTAGAGCCTTTTTCTGTATTCTTTCTAATTTTTCGATGTTTGACTTTGTGAACGGGTCCCAAATTATCACGGCGTACTCTAACATAGGACGGATAATTGATTTGTACGCGAGCAAACGTACTTGAGGGGTAGCTAGCTTGAGTGTACGCCTCAAAAATAACAACTTCCTTAAGTCATTTGCTACAACATTATCTATGTGTGTATTCCAGGAGAGTTTGTTTGTAATTAGCACTCCTAAGTATTTATAGTGCTCAACCTCGGAAAGAACTTGGTCACCAGTAGAATATGTAAAGGGCAGTGGTTTTTTTTTTTGTTTGTGATTCTCATAAAAACAGTTTTTTCAAAATTGATGGGCATTTGCCACTGCTCACACCATAAAATTATTTTCGCAAAGTCATCATTTAACCTGGCCTGATCCTGTACAGAACTCACAGTTTGATACAACACGCAATCATCTGCATACAACCTAATATTCGTTGAAACGTCTTTAACAATGTCGTTTATAAACAACAGAAAAAGCAGAGGCCCGAGAACGGACCCTTGGGGAACGCCAGAGTCAATTGATACACTTTCGGAAGAAACCCTTTGAACGATACACACTGACAGCGATTTGAAAGATAGGCCCTAATCCAACCTAATATTTCTTCATTGTTTATTATATAGCTTAGTTTGTGAATCAATTTTTTGTGCGACACTTTATCGAATGCTTTCCTAAAGTCCATGAAGATTACGTCCATCTGTTTCCCTTTATTTAAAGCCTCTGCAAAATCATGTATAATCCCAACTAATTGAGTAACTGTAGAATACCCCCGTCGGAAGCCGTGTTGAGCATTTGTTAGTATTTCATGTTCTTCAAGAAAGGTGGATATGTGTTTATGAACTATATGTTCTAGAATTTTACAGGCTGTCGAGGTTAGTGATATTACTTACTGCGCATGCGCAAACCCTCTCCACACACCTCCTGCTAGGCTCCCCTCTCTCTCCTCTAGGCATCCCTCCCGCGGCGCTTGCACCCCATTGCGCATGCGCGTTCCCTCTTCCTCTCCTCTCCTACGCTCTCCCCTCTCTCGCCTCGCCACGCCGACGCAGGCAGCGTCCGCTAGCGAGTTTCTTGATTGAAAAAACCAACTGCTCGCGCTGCACAACCGTTCACTGGCCATCTCGTATCTATAGGCACGGGATCTTGACCTGCAAGGTAGTGCCGGTGGGAGATTTCTCCTGTGCGTTGTTGAACAATAAAAATTCGCAGCGTGCGCGTTAACTAAAAACGGACTGCGGGTCTCTGTGTCCAGTCCGAGTCTTCTGTCTCTCATTGCCCATTAGCAGCGATTGACATGTTCTAGTAGGAAACACATGTCCATCACTGCGTGCTTCGCGCCTCCCCAGGTTTCTCGCCTGCGCAACACCGCGATGAGCGCCAGCGTCAACGCCTCCGCCAGTGAAAGCGTTAGCGCCCGCTGCTTCGCATCTACACATATTTGTAAACTGCGACTTTGTTACAGGCGTGCTGAAAATAAATACATTGCTATATTTGCATTTTTGTTTTGGAACAATTGTCTCAATTCTCCGAATTTTTTCTCCCTTTGCCTGCACCCCCCCCCCCCCCCCCCACTTTACCACGCGGCTCCCACTGTGTCGGCTTCAAGAAACTCGGCCCTCCGTCTCAAACGGTTGCAGACCCCTAGTCTAAATCATCTTTACGTGTAAGCTGTAGTGGCACACTCAATAGATGGGCAATAGCGATAATTGCTTGTCCTTAATTTCAACTGCTCCCGCGGCAGTAGATTAATCCATATTACTGAGGATTGTGAACACTTTATGCTCCCTAGATGCTTTAAGAATATTGATCTTAAAGATAGAGAGGCAATGCAGCGATTAATTTCATACTTTCTATGTTGTTTCTAAGACAATAGGGTATATTAAATATGCACAGCGCCATCTGTCGGTGATCCCGTAAGCTCGATCCGCCATGTTTTGCCGGGCACGAAAACGAAACCAGTCGCACATCGCAGCATTTTCAGTGATAGATGCTGATCGGTTGTCTTAGTTCTGTCATGACTTCCGAATGCTTCGTGCGCTGTTCAGGCAGCGAGGTAACTCTGTCATTACCGGGAACAATGTAGGACTAATTTGAGTCAAATTTATCAGTTGCATGAACGAAGAAAAGAACATTCGACACGCACTTATTTCGTCAACAAGATCGGCACTGTGATAGGTTTCAAAATCCCCGGTGCGCGCAAATGTGCTCTACAACCTCAGTTGTTATTTCAACGTGCAATTTAAATGCTCGCCTGCAACATAGCCACCTTTCAGAACAATATAGTCCATAGTCCAAGGTTCGACGAAAACTCCTCAGGCGAGGGGGCTCATTGCAAAATGAAACAGGCACTCGTCTTGTCCAAAGAAAAACAAACAAAAATTGACGTTTCGGGGCCTCTACGGGTCCCGTGTTAACAATGAAGAGGATGCAAGAGAGCGTGACTATTTATGTGCTGGGTGGCGCAGAGTGCGCATGTATATCTCGGGAGATTACATATATTACGATAACTGCATTTTAAAACAGACGGCCGACATCGCACACGCGCGAGTGAGCATGGTTGATCAACATTAGCTTGTCGGTGTTGAAGATCGACGAACGCATGGACTGACTTAATTACACGTGTATAAGTTGTGCCACAGACGCTGCTGCACGCGTGCGCGGTAAATCAGAGCTGCCACATGAGACCCGATCGCAAAGATTCACACAGCCACCGCTTTGCAAGCTTCGCAAGGCAGTGTGCGTCCACCTTGTGTGCGCCGAAGTAGTAGTAGTAGTGGTTTATTAAGTAAATGACGGTTATTTCTGCAGCCCAATAGGGAGCACGGCGCAGCGTCAGGGGAGGGGGAAATGGGAAATAAAGAAGATAGTAGAACAAGAAAAAAATTACACCATCTCCCGCTAAAGGGAACCATTAGGCGATGCGAAGCAGCACATGGGTCGACCTAAAGTTCCGTTCATCACGAGCACCTTGCCCGATGTTAACGCGTCCTTGCAAGTGGAGCGCACCGGCCCGAACGCGCTAGCTCGTGCCCGCGCGTTCTGACTAGGATACAACGCGTTGGTTCATCGCGCGTCTGCACAATCCCTATCCCCGACACCATCAGCAACGGCGCCATAGCGCCGTTGCGAAGGAGAGTGCAACGGAGCGACCGCGGACCGCAGTATATACGAGCGCACAGCTTCGCTGGAGAGAGAGAAACGGGAGAGGAGAAATGAAGCGGAGGCAGCGCTCACGCCACACCCTCCACCCCACCTCCTCGCGGGGGGCTCACCCGAGGAGCGGGTCCTCCCACCTCCTCGCGCTCACGCGAGAGGGGGGCAAAGTTGGCGCGTGCGCAGTAAGGGCGTGGACGCCGCACGCACACCGGATTGAGCTCCGCCATAAGACGCTTTCGCATCTAAAATCACGTAAAACAAAGACGACAAGCGGATTACTTATACGTATCACTCTTTACACACTAGAATCTTATATATATTTTCTTGGTCTTTCTCTGCGATGTTATATCGAGCTTTAACTGAATTTAGTTCTATCTGAAAGCGTATCTGAATATAACTGAATATAACAGAAAGCGTATCTGACATTTCAAAGAATATACGCACGCGCTATAGAAAAAAACTCCCCACCTCCCGCTAAAGGGAACCATGTGTGGATGCGAAGCAGCGGGGAGATAATTAGCTTGAGCGGGAGGAACGTCGCCGCTCTCATTTCACGGCAGCCGTCCGGGCGCTCATCGCGGCATAGAGTAGAGCCGCTCCGTAGAGTAGAGGATACCTAGAGGAGAGAGGGGGGAGAGGACGCGCATGCGCTGTGGGACGCCGGAGCCGCTCCGTTGAGTGGATGATTCCTAGAGTAGAGAAAGGGGGTGAGCGTAGCAGAGGATAGGGGGAGGGGACGCGCATGCGCTGTGGGATGCGGGGACCGCTCCGTAGAGTAGAGGATTGCTAGAGGAGAGAAAGGGGGTGAGCGTAGGAAGAGAGGGGGAGGGGACGTGCATGCGCTGTGGTGGTGTGGGACGAACTAAGCCCCCTCCAAACACATGCAAGCAAGATCAAGGAATGGGGTCAACCTGGCCGACAGACACCACCTGCCTAGCCATTACTAAGCAGCCTCTCTGTGCTCTCGGCCACGACTCAAGGAATGGGGTCAACCTGGGCGACAGACACCACCTGCCTAGCCATTGCTAAGCAGCCTCTCTGTGCTCTCGGCCATGACTCTCATGACTGTAATAGGGTTGACGGCCTTCATATTACTACAGTGTTCTGGTTCACCTAATGGGTGCTTCCCTACTTCATGAAAGTGGCCGGACGCGGGACGCGGGACGCGGGAGGGACGGACAGAGCCCCGAGCATAAGCTGCTTCGCATCTAAAAACCTTCCCCGTCTCCCGCTAAAGGGAATCATGTGTGGGTCCGAAGCAGCGGGGAGATGGCTGGCTTGAGCGGCAGAAACGTCGCGGCAGCGGCCCGGGCACACATCGCGGCGCTGCACAGGAGAGAGAATTAGGCACGCACGCTCCGTCATTTTCATACCGCGGAACTACCGTGGCGCCCCCAGCGGAGTATGAAGCTGTCGGACCGCCTGTCGTGCGCTGCTCTGTGGAGTAGAAGATTCCTAGAGAAGAGAACGGGGGGCACCGTAAGAGAAGAGAGAGACGAGGAGGGGACGCGCATGTGCTGTTGGCGTGTGGGACGCGGGAAGGAGGGACAGACAAAGCCCCCGCAAGCAAATGCAAGAGAGAGAGAGAAATCTTTTAATGAATAGCTGGAGATGTTTGTCTGGCTTTTCGCCTGACATGCTACTCAAGCAATGAAGATCAAGGAATGAAGTCAACGGGACGCGGGTGCCACTCTGTAGAGTAGAGTATTCCTAGAGGAGAGAAAGAGGGGAGCGTAGTAGAGCAGAGAGATGGGGTGTGGGGCGCGGGAAGGAGGGACGGACAAAGCCCCCGCAAGCACATGCAAGGAAGATCAAGGAGTGGAGTCAACGGGACGCGGGCGCCGCTCCGTAGAGTACACGATTCCTAGAGGAGAGAAAGGGGGGAGCGTAGCAGAGGGTAGAGAGGGGAAAGGGACGCGCATGCACTGTGGGGGTGCGGGACGTGGGCGCCGCTCCGTAGAGTAGGTGATTCTTAGATGAGAGAATAGGGGAGCGTAGGAGAGGAGAGAGAAGGGGTGTGCAACGCGGGACGCGGGGAGGAGGGACAGACAAAGCCCCAGCAAACATATGCAAGCAAGATCAAGGAATGGAGTCAACGTGGGACACCACCAGTAGTGCGTGTTATTCTTTACTTGCACCCACCACCTGCCTAGCCATTGCTAAGAGGCCACCCTGTGCTCTCGCCCATTACTGTCATGACTGTGCTGGTGGCTGACGGCCTTGTACTACAATGTTCTGGTTGGCGTAGTGGGTGCATCTCTACTTCATGAAAGTGACCGGACGCGGTACGCGGGACGCCGGACGGGGACGGACACAGCCCCTGAGCAGATGCTTCGCATCTAAAAGAAAAATAGAAACAGACAGGGTCTCGTTCGTTAATGGGGGAGGCCGATGGTGAAGGGAAGCCTTAAGTAGTGGGCGCTCAACGGAAGGTGGTTATCCCGGTCACCTCCATAAACTCCAAAAGGCTTTGGACAGCCCCGAGTTTGGGAGGTGATGGGAACAGCAGTGCGTCTGTGGTCATCGCAGGGAGTCCCTATTTTCTGTAGGCGGTGGTAAGCCCTGAGCGTTCCTGCGCCAGCGCTGGGCAACCACAGAGAAGGCTCAAGGGTCTCGGAGTCACCACAACGTTCGCAGGCCGGTGAGGGGAAGCGTCCCTTGGAGAACAAGCGCGCCGCTGTCCACACACAGCCCATCCGGAGGCGAAGAAGTGTGGCGCGCTCCCGCTTAATAAGGCCACCCTTTGGAAGAGGCTTGGGCCTTTTCCATTGGCCACTCTGGCATCCGGGTGAAGGGTCGTCAGCGGCTGTCTCCCCAGGCGCTGCCTCGAAAAATCAGAGGCAGCAACTGCTCGTGTAAGCGGCACGCCATGGTGGTGTGCTGTTTTGGCAAGGGTGTCCGCTTGCTCATTACCGGAGATTCCCTCATGAGCCGGCATCCAATGAAAGGAGACAGAAACCCCCGCAGCAGCCAATGCGGAGAATTTGGTACGCAGCAAGGACCCGGTTAGCCCGGATCGTCGGTGCTTCATGAGGCTCTGCAGCGCTGGCTTCGAGTCGCAAAGCACTGCCACTGGTTGCTCAGGAGGGTCCTCAGCCAGAGCAGCGGCGGCTAGATGGAGGCCCGCCAGCTCTGCCGCGGTGGAACTCGCAGCGAAGGGGAGCCGGCATTGCCGGTTCACAGCACTCGCCGGGATGGTGCAGGCTGAAGCGGCGGATCCGTTAGCCCGAACTGATCCATCCATGAACACCAGCAGCCTTCCGTCCAGCTGCTCGTGGAGCTTGCAGGCAGCAGCCTGTCGCAGGGCAGCAGCTGGTATCCGCCGTTTGGTCGACCTACCGAGCGACAGATGGACGTCCGCAGGGCGCTGATGTGGTGGCGACAGGGCGATTGGCACAGGGGGGTCGGCGATCACCTGCTCATATAATCGACAAAGACCGCCCATCCGTGAGGACGGCTGGCTACGAAGTCTGGCCAGCAGGGCTCCACCATCTGGAGTACGATGAAGGCGGTCGATGTGCCCCAGGGCTCGTTCGAGCATCCTCAGTGAGAGCGGCCAGTCACCAGCCTCTGCCAGCGTTGCTGCGATCGGCGAGTGCTTTGGGAGCCCCAGGATGCTCCTGACAGCAGCTCTGTGCAGTCCCTCCAGCTGCTCCCTTCTGGCCGGTGGGAGCTCGACTAATGGGAAGGCATAGAGCAGCACAGACGTTGCTGCAGCTTGGTTGAGCCGAAGCGCCCACTTAGTGGAGCAGCCGCGGCCATGTTAGTGCAGCTTGCAGACAGCTCCGTGTAGTCGGCGCACCTTTGACGTGGCTGCCTTGGCTGCAGGGATCCATGTGAGCCGGTGGTCAATGGCAAGTCCTAGGTACTTGACCACCTTCTGCCAAGGTAATGGGTGAGCCGCAACCCTTACCTGCTTGGTGTAGCGCCGAGCAGAGGCCAGCGGATGAATCAGCATGGCCTCGGTCTTGGCTGCGGACACGCTAAGACCGATGCTGCAAAGGAATGCTATCGCTGCGTCTAGCGCCCGTTGCAGAGATCCCCGAATGGAAGGCATGGACGTCCTCGGCCCTCGGGTCCACAGTGCCACGTCGTCGGCGTAGATGGAACAGTGAACAGGGAACCGAGAGTCCACCGGCAGCGAGGTGGGAAGGCCCGCGAGAGCCATGTTGAACAGGAATGGGCTGAGCACCGAGCCTTGTGGGACACCAGTCGTGATATGTCTAGGCTCGCTAAGCTCCTGCCCAACAAGCACTCGAAAGGTTCTCCCGGTCAGGAAGGCGGAAATGAATGCCCTGAGACATCCGTGCACGCCGAGCCTATCCAGAGAGGCATCGATCACCGCATAGGAAGTCCGTCAAAGGCACTGCGAACGTCCAGAAGCACCAGCATATCCACGTCTCCCACAGCCTTCTCATCCTCCAGGGTAGCAATCACAACGTATATGGAGTCAGCCGTGCAGCGATGTCGCCTGAACCCAGTCTGCTATTCCGGGAAGTACTGGAGTTGGGCAGCGATCCACATCCACTCCAGTCGAGCTAGTGCCACCCTCTCCATCGCTTTGCAGGCGGCAGACGTGAGGAACACCGGCCTGTATAAACACAGGGCTACGGCAGGCTTCCGTGGTTTCAAGATTGGAGTCACCACTGCAACCAGCCAGCTCTCCAGGAGGACACCCCGGTGCCCCAGATGATGTTGAAACAGTCGAGGAGCCGCTCCTGCTCACCATCGGCTAAGTTCCGCAACATCTGGAACGTGATGCCGTCAGCTCCAGGAGCACTACGTCGCCTCGTGTGCTCGAGAGCAGCCTTAAGCTCGTGCATGTGGATAGGCTCACTGCACAGTGCTTGGATTTGGCCGGCCACCCATTCGGCGTGGTGGCAAGAGGATGGAATTGACTGGACGACTGCCGGTGGTGGTTGGGCCATCACAACGGGTGGTGTCTCTGCGAACTGGTCAGCCAGAAGCTCTGCCAAGGCGCCCGCGCTGATGCCCATGTGGACCGCCACGGAAAACACAACGTTGTGCACGTGGCCCGAGCAGGAGTGACGTCAGGAGGCGCCAAGCTCGAGGACCGTTGGGAGAGCGGTTGATAGAGCAGCACACCCCCTGCCAGCTCTGATTCCGACGTCGTCGGGCTTGACGTCTGCAGACTGCGTCCACACGCCGAAACGCTGTCCAGTGTTCTGGTAATGTGGTGCGTAACGATGTGCGTTCTGTACGACGCCGAGCAGCTCGCAGTTCCAGGTGCTGGATGTCTGGGGCTGGCTGACCCACTTGGGCAGTCGTACGGATGGTGGCCATTCTTCCCGCTGTCTGCTACCAGCTGTAGGAAGGACGTTTAGTCTGCTTCTTTCTGGCAATGCTTAACGGAAGACCTTCCAGTCAACAGTATGGCACACTCTGCTCCTGGCAGTCTTCCCACTGATTGGTATTAAGCAGAATGGGCAGGTCGTCTCATCCCCAGGTGTCCGGGAGTGGTGTCCATGTGTAGTGACAGCCCTGTGTGGCCAGGCTGACGTCGATGGCAGACAAGACAACCCGAGCCGCACGCCGTATGAAAGTGCGAGAGCCGGTGTTTAGGATTGACAGGCCTAATTGATTGGTGACGTCCCACAGTCGCTGGCCGCGTGGAAAGCAGCGACTGGCTTCCCCAAGCGGTGTGATGGGCGTTGACATCCCCGCACAGGACGAAGTCCTTGCCAAGGCGCTGGGCCAGTGGCAGGTTGCTGGCAGTGTTCCATAGGTCTGCCCGGACGGACATAAATGCTGGCGACGGTTGTGTCATAGCCACCCAGTCGTACTCGTACGGCACAGGATTCGACAGGACCGCTTAGAAGGTTAGCTACGTGAACTTCTGCCTGCAAGAGTTCTCAACGCACGTAGACCGCACAGCACGGTGCGCCCTGGTGGTGGCCCTCGTCAAGGCAGGGGGCAGACTGGCAGGACTCACTGGTGCATGAAGCGCGGCTACTGTAGCCAACATATCCAGGAAGGCGGAGGTCAGCCGCTGCCGTTATAGACCTCCTGCAGAGAAAGCACATTATACTCGCTCCGCAAGGAGGTGCAAGGAGAGATCGGCCTGCCGCCGCCGCGACGAGTTTGCGTTCCACTGGAGCACACTCGACCGGCGGCGGCGACAATGTCCTTCTGTTGGCGGGTCTTGACTAGCCATGTTTACTACTGGGGAGGAGCGCCCCACCTGCCTGCAGGCAAATGGAACGCAACTGCTGGCTGTCGGGTGGCAGTAGGTCGGCGACTACACGCAGGAGAAATCGAAGGTTCTTGTTCTCCTCATTGCTGGCAGAGTGGAGAGCCTCCTTCTGTAAAGACGGTGGCCTGGCGCAGCCCCGCTTCTTGGCGTTTGCCTGACGTCCACGCCCTGCAAGGGTGCTTGTAAAGGGTCGTTTGTAGAATTCGTAAGTTCCGTGGCAGGAGCGCCGAGCACTGCAGCGTAAGTCTTGCCTACCGCCAGACTGGCTTGAGGTGAACTGGAACCAGCGGCCCCTGCGCTGCTGGGGGCAGCCCGTAGGACCGCCTGCGCCTCACGATGCGACAAGTGTGTGGCACTCGACGCTTTAATTGTGGCCAGACGCCGCTCTCTTTGCCACAGCTGGCAGTCGGCTGAATCGGCTGGATGAGGTCCCCCACAATTGCAGGCACCGCACCGCAGGCACCGCACCGCAGGCACCACACCGGCCTCTGGCAGGTTGCCGTGGCGTGTCCGTAGCATCCGCAACGTAGGCACTGCAGAGGCCGAGGTCGGCAGGGCCGTACCTCGAAGGGCACGTTGAAGAGGTTGACCCTCGCAGGTGGAGTAGGGGCGGCAAAACGCAGCACCAGGGTAGTGCCCCGCCGTTTAGCCGCGACCACCCTTACTTCCGAAGAAGGCATTGGCCAGGAGAACATCATCGGCGTAGTTGCCATGTACGCCCTGCATCCACGCCACTGCTCTGAGAACGGTCAGCGGGAAGGCGCGCAATCGCAGGCATCCCAATAATCTCCGACATGGCCAGCAGGCGTTCCGCCCATTCCGGTGATGCCGCATCCGCTGCCACTATGTTCTTCTTCGTGTTAACACGCACCTCTTTAACCCCAGGCATTGCGGAGAGCGCCTGTGCAATGGCCAAACGAGAGGTACGGGGTTGTTCCCGGCTTGTGGGATCGCAGCACGCTGGCGGTGTTTCTGCGCCTTTGACAAAACTTGCTGAAACTCGCCCTCGTTGGTGCTAGCAGTAGCAGTGGTGAGCGGATGCTCGGCTGAGTCCCGCAACACGTGAAGGTGAGTTTGGCGTCAGTTCCCAGTTGGGCGCAAGCCCTACTGCTTGTAGCTTCCGCGAGGCGCCCTCGTCATCACTACCGGGTTCGCTCGGACGCAAACGCTTGCGCGTGGTAGTGGTGTCCATGTCTTCAGAGTCTGAACGCTGCAGCAGAGGGACGTTCCGCGGTTCAAGGAGAGGCGCGCACTGCAACCCCGATGCAGTAGCGCGATCACCACGAAGCAGCACATCCGAAGTATATGAGGTGGTTGTCGACAGCTTACCGGTGCAGTACCAAGGACGCCGACCGCAGGCGCCTGCAAAGCCGGTGCGGTTGCTAGAGAGGCAGCGCCGACGTTGGCAAGGCTGACAGCGCCAGAAGTCGGTTGATCGGTGATCTCGTGTAGCTGAGCAGCCGAGTCATGCGTTAAAAGAGGCGGCGTAGCCAACATCGCGTTGGAGGCAGTTGCCGACAAGCTACGAGGGGCTGGTTGTATGCTGACGGCCCGGCAGAGGCGTTGTGCCTGCTCGTGCCGCAACCGCATCGTCTCGACGTTGACGATGAGCTGCCATAACATTCGTGGGCAAGCGACGCTCGCCGAGCGTCTGTGCGACGAACTGCGGGCGCTGGGTCGGCTCAACGGTCGGCTGTGCCCGGGGAAGTTACGGACGCTCCTGCCATGCTAGCCTTGAAAACGACTGCGCGCAGCGGGCAGGAGCTGAGCTAAGTCCGTTGGTTGGTCTGAGCAAGTCGAAGCAACGAGGAAATCGGTAGAAACAACGTCTTTGGTCGTGCGGGGAGGCAGCTTGGATGATGAACAGGCGAGCGGCTTAGCGAAACGCATCAGTTCGTAGGACACAGAGGAGAGCGTCGCATGAGACGCCACAGCGTCCCCCGCAGATGCCCGAGCTCCGAAAGACACGTCCGATCGCTTTGAACGCTCGAGAGAGACCCCGCCGAAGTACTTAGTCCGCACGCCGCGTCTGCCCTTCGCCTTACATCCCCTCATCCATCGGCTTCTAATTTTCTTCTGCTTCCTTCGGTCAGCGTGCTCTGCAAACAGTTAAGTTAGGTTCAGTTAAGAAGCCCTACTATACATGGAGCTATTTGTTCGGTAGATCGTCGCGCTAATCTTTCTGCTGATTGCGGGCGCTTGTGTGCGTGTATGCTGTTCGCATTAGCACGTGGGGAAGTTACGGACGCTCCTGCCATGCTAGCCTTGAAAACGACTGCGCGCAGTGGGCAGGAGCTGAGCTAAGTTTGTTTTAGGGGCGAAGCTCCTTAAAGCGGCACCCGTTCGTCCCTCGTCGTAGTCGTAGTGCGTAACCAGTCTTACGCTTTGACCTCCAAGGTGGTGCCGGTGGGAGATTTCTCCTGTGCGTTGTTGAACAATGAAAAATTCGCAGCGTGCGCGTTAACTAAAAGCCGAATTCTTCTGTCTCTCATTCCCCATTAGCAGCCATTGGCATTTCTCCTGTGCGTGATTAAACAATAAAAATTTTGTTCAAAACGCCGTTGATTGATGAAATGAACCAACGAAAGACGCCAGATGTTTTCTAAAAGCAAAACGAAAAGACGCCAGATGTTTCTAAAGCAAAACGAAAAGACGCCAGCTGCTTAACGAAAGACGCCAGGTGTTTTCTAAAGCAATGGTTTTATAATCAAAACCATATCGCGATACAGGTTTGTAGTTGACGATGCTCGTTGCCGTCGGTGTGTGCTCGTATGGATAAGGATGCCGCTGCAACCAGTGCAAGAACCACTTAGCTTACATTTCACCGACCACAAAGCGGTCATAATGAAAGGACAACGGAAACCAGCAATAAAAGTTTGATAAAACATTTAATCAATCGTTTCACGTCATTTTTATCGGGCGAATTAACGGAAGAAATTTCACGGTTTAACCGATGATTACTTCCAGGAGCTTCGCCCAATCTCATCATCATTCACCTCGTGGATCTGCCGTCAATTTTTTTTGGTGAGCGGCGCAGCACTCATGCACATATCCATGCCTTGTTTATGAAAAAGAAATCACGCCATATCCAGAAAGTGAATGATGTTGGAGGAGCTTGCTCGGAGATGATCGGGTAACACGCGAATCCTCCGTACACATCTCCTACCATCATGTATAGATGTGACAACGTTGTTATATACACATTACATGCGGCGCTCGGGCCGCGAGCGCCAGCTGCTGTTCGTTTCGAGCGCACCGCGCTGCTGTGCGGTGTTCATGCGGCCGAGCGGTAACGAAGTTTTCACAGCCTGAGCTCCCGGCGAAGAGAACATTACACCATCTCTAAAGGGAACCATGTGTAGATGCGAAGCAGCGGGCGCTAACGCTTACACTGGCGGTGGCGTTGACGCTGGCGCTCATCGCAGCGTTGCGCAGGAGAGAAACCAGGGGAGGCGCAAAGCACGCAGTGATGAACCGGTGTTTCCTACTGGAACATGCCAATCGCTGCTAATGGGCAATGAGAGACAGAAGACTCCGATTCAACACAGATACCCGCAGTCCGCTTTTAGTTAACGCGCACGTTGCGAATTTTTATTGTTCAACAACGCACAAGAGATATCTCCCACCGGCACTACCTTGCAAGTCAAGATCTAGCGCTGCCTGCGTCGGCGTCGAGAGGCGAGAGAGGGGGGAGCGTAGGAGAGGAGAGAGAGGTGGGACGCGCATGCGCAGTAGGAGTGTGGACGCCGCGGGGAGGGATGCCTAGAGGAGAGAGGGGGGGAGCGTAGGAGAGAAGAGAGGGAGGGGCGCGCATGCGCAGTGAGCGGAGAAGTGTACACGCCACCGCCATCGCCGCCGGACAAGGCGGGAGCTTAAGAAGCTTGCCGAACAAGCTCCTAAAAACGACACATGCTATTGCGAAGGCTGTAGATATACCTGTGGCTCAAGAAGTGAGCCGGGGAATGCAGCACAGCGTTGCACAGGTCGCGCAGAAATAACGTGGATTTCGATATCTGAGGAGTGCTGTAATCGCAGTGGAAAATACAATGGAGATGTATTGCTGCGCGAGGTCATCGATGAAGTTTGAGAGTCGTATCTCCTCTGCAATGAACATTTTTTTCTGAACGCCTATCTCAGATCGGAAGCACACGCCACTAGAGAACAGCAGTTCGGTTTTGCGAAGCGATGCGCCTCGTGCAGCTGCCGTCCGGATGAGTTTTGAAGAGCTCAGAGCTCCGGTATATTGTTCTTGTCAAATTGTGGCGGCACAGTGAGGTCCACTGACCGTTCGGAGCTGGATGACGACAGAAACGCCCGCATTTTCTCGGTACGAAAGCTCCGCCAACGACAGGAGCTCAGCCTCTCCGTGGCCTCTCTTTACGGATACGCTAGCAGACGATTCCACGACGGTGCCCAACAAAAAATCGCGGGCGCAGCCAGGGTTGCCAGAGCACTAAGCATTATGAATATCCCCTATTCTACAGCAGATAGGAAGTACTTTGCTCTGCACTGAAAGTAACTCAGTAGTGGTACAAGTGGAATCACTCGGCAACAGTGGCATCAAATGCATATATGTAAAAAGCAAAGGTGAAAAGGTGAAGAAAAAAAACTGCGTGATGACAGATTTCTTAAGAGACTTAAACATAATCCCGCTGCTGCCACTAACGCTCAGTGTGTGCCGCTTAGATATTCATATAAAGTTGTTGCACTGTTTATATTCTTCTCATGACCAAATGCAAATCAAACTGCTTTTACTACATTGTCTACATTCGCGTAAGGTACAACTCCGTCATGACTGACTAGAGAATACCTCTTGGTTGATTTAGTGGAATGTTTAAATCCTTTTTGAGGCAGCGGTACTCACATGTCCCACTTTTAGGGGCGAAGCTCCTCTTAGTCTAACCTTGTCACACGTCAGGCGTAACCGGCAGTATCTCCCGAACAGTATCTCCCCAGGTTGCCCAGGTATCTCCCCAGTGTCGCCCAGGTTGACTCCATTCCTTGATCTTGCTTGGATGTGCTTGCGGGAGCTTAGTCCATCCCTCCTTCCCGCATCCCACAACCCCCCCCAGCGCATGCGCGTCCCCTCCCCCCTCTTTCTCCTCTCCAACGCTCACCCCCTTTCTCTCCTCCAGGAATCCTCTACTGTACGGAGCGGCACCCGCGTCCTACACTCCTCCAGAGCATGCGCGTCCCCTCCACCTATCTCTCCTCTCTAACGCTCACCCCCTTTATCTCCTCTACAATCATCTACTGTACGGAGCGGCGCCCGCGTCCTACACCCCTCCAGAGCATGCGCGTCCCCTCCCCCCTCTCTCTCCTCTCCAACGCTCACCCCCTTTCTCTTCTCTAGGAATCCTCTACTGTACGGAGCGGCGCGCGCGTCCCCTCTCTCTCCTCTCCTACGCTCACCCCCTTTCTCTCCTCTAGGAATCCTCTACTCTACGGAGCGGCGTCCGCGTTCCACATCCCCACAGCGCATGCGCGTGCTCTCCTCCTCTATCTCCTCTCATACGCTCACCTCCTCTTTCCCCTCTAGGAATCCTCTACGGAGCCATATAAAAACTTTATCCCTCCACTTCACCGACCATAAAGCCGTTATAATGAAGGGGAACCGGAAGCCACGTCTAGCTACCATTTACGAATAAATAAAATTTCTTGTATGTATACACACAGTGTTTGACACGTCTTTGATGATGTACTGGACGAAAATTCACGGAAGATTCACGGTTTACCGATGAACCTCCGGAGCTTCGCCCACTCATCATCATTCACTCCGTGGATATGCTGTGATTTTTTTTCTTCGGCATGTTCTATTCTTTTAGATCAAAATCAATGAACCGATTTCATTCAAACTTTTAGTGCAACCACGTTGGTGTTCTAGAAAGTGATTTGGGTAGTTGTTTTCATGGTACTCGCAAGGTGGCATCACATACACATGTTAAAATCAAACCATTCCGCTTTCACACTGTCTAGCCTTTTTTTTCTTCAGACTTTGGCGCGCTCTCCATACGATTCAGCAGAAGAGGCAAGCTTTAAAAGTTTATTTCATACTTACGAGGTCCCATATGTGCTAATATAGTGCTTTTCTTCGTTCCTACCCATGCAGTTTCATCAAAAATTTGTGCAATACAAAATTGACATCCATTCAATGTTATATTGCTGAAAGCGTCGCCAGTCTTACATTGTGTAAAGCTTATTGCAGTATCGAATTTTCAATATGCTTCTTGTAGTGCCGCTATAGCGAATGGATGTACAATCTACATTTAGTTAACTTTTTTGCAATGGGAAGTTGGTGTTTGTAGACTGTGTGCTTTCTTGATTGTAAGGCAGCAGCAAGTTCGCATAAAACTAAAAGTAATATTTTTTTTCTGAAACGACTGTCGTTCAATAACGACTGTCATTCAGTGGGCAGTGGTACACATAAGTCCCGCTTTTTTATCGAAAACTATTAAGGATAGAGAGCTCTAATTTTGTACATATTATGAGAAGCTGATATAAAGGACAAAGTCACCGTCAATAGTTGGCGTGCGTTGTTCATAACATTAGCCCACTTAAGGGCTAATCTAGGTAAAAAATCGGGTAACTATTTATATCAACGGTAGCGCAGCATTTACATTGCGAAGATTCTCGAGGATATTGAAGCCTCATTTTGCTAAAAATAATTGTTTGTGGAACATACATGGGATAAAAAACTACTTTACATTTTGCAGAGAACGAGCTAGGCAGCCAAGATTGTGGAAAAAGAAACGTGGTATCTTGAAACCAGCTATGTTTCTAGAGCGAACCTGCTCAACGTGGCAACAGAACGGAAAAGAGCAATATATTCTAATAAACGTCTTTCAAACATCATGTGTTGCTTGAAGAAAGCAGACTTTTGGGCTACTTGGTTTGTTAGGTTCATTGAAGCCTTAGCGCCGAAAAGACATTATTTGTCATTCTTCTGTGGTCCCTGTCTTTTAAGCGCTATGGCTTCAATGAACTGTTGCTTCAGCCGCAGCGGCAACGATATGGTCTCACATGGGCTTCCAGCGCGAAAAATCTAAAGAAACCCTAACTAACGCTAAAACAAAGGCGACAACTATGAGGCATCCATCAAACAGTATTCGTTGCTCCTATGTAACGCCTTTTGTGGACATTATGCTTGTTCTGCATGCTACGATGGCATTGCACGACGAATGTGGCAATTCTACGAAACCAGCAAGACGCCCACAGTAGTTGACATATCAACAAATTTTATTTCTCCATTTTATTTGAAGACTGTGTGATGCTTTTAACAGCGAAGATATTAAGCAGCAATTGGGCAAGTCCCACAACTCACTACTGGTCCACTAAGAAAAAAAGAAACACCAGGCCTGCGTGAAACGCGCAGCATAGTCACAGCGAAAGCTGGAAGAGCGGCCTTACTTGAGCCTCTTTTACGCACTTTTGGGGCAACTACTACAAGCATACTTGCATGATGTCCACTACGCCATTAATCATCATAATTTTTGTATAGTGGGGAAGCGTCCCTTATGCCATTATATGTCATTCTTCGGAAAAGCTTGGTACCCGTTACACACTTGTAAGGCATTATGTGCCCTTTGTTGAATCCGTGGCTGACGACGATGAAAAATTATGCCGGAGGCTTTTGTAATGGGTTGGAGCATTTAACGATCAACTCGTTATGCACTTCGCATTGTGTGATGCCTGTTTGTTACTTTACTGCTCTAAAACGCTTTATTATACATGTTAACGCGATTCTTAACCCGACATGAAGCTGCCGTAGGGTCAGTTTGCAACGGAGTTTCAAGCACTGGCGTAGCTCAGAGGTAGAGTATTGGGTTGCCACGCAGAGGTCCCGGATTACCATTCTGTGCTCGGTATTTCTTATTTAGTTAGTTTTTTTTCTTATTTCGCGCAATAGTAGTTACGGACATCGGTGGCGGTTGCGGCAGCGGCGGACAACTATGTCACCAGAATCGGCCCTTGTGATCTCATAAGCTTTCGCTGTAAGAGAAGGCAACAGTTAGCTCAGCACCAGGGAACGGTAAAGGCAACGGCGGCTTCGAGAATACCTTGAAGCGATGGAAGGCCTACGCCAACAATAACGTGCTCGTAGATCGAGGCATGACGGCTTGGTTTCCACGCGAGTTTTCACCGATTGGACGTCTGTGTCGTGTCTACGATTGTATGAGAAGTGCGAACGCACCTCTCATACAGTCGTAGACACGACACATTGGTTCCAGTGCGAATTTGTCTCTTCACTGTGCACAATCGTGTCATGTCTTTGACTGTGTGTGGTTTAACTCCAACCTCTCTGCGCCGAAAATCACCGTATAAACAAATTGGCATCACCTAGCTAAGGCCTAGAAACAACATAGATGCATGCTAAGGTTAAGGCTTGGGCGCGTTGGTACATAGTGCAAAGAAGGGGAAAACAGCGCTACAAACTTGACACACACGAAGGAAGACGGACGAAGACAGGAAGACAGCACATTGGTGGTAGTCACGTGTGTTTTGACTGCCATGATATAAATGTGTCCACACTCGAAAATAAAGATCAGTTGTAAGTCAGCGCCTGTCTTCGTCCGTCTTCCTTCGTGTGTGTCAAGTTTTTAGCGCTGTTTTCCCCTTCTTTGTAACATAGAAGCAACCATATTAATTTTCCTAATCGTCCTTTTTCGCTGTTTCAAGGCTTGCACGCCTTAGTGCTAGTGCAAGTTTCCCTATTGTTCTTTTAGATGCGAAGCATCTTATGCTCGGGGCTCTGTCCGTCCCTCTCGTGTCCCGCGTCCCGCGTCCCCCGTACCCCGTCCCGCGTCCCGCGTCCGGCCACTTTCATGAAGTAGGGAAGCATCCATTATGCGAACCAGAACCGTGTAGTAATATGAAGGCCGTCAACCTTATCACAGTCATCAGAGTCATGGCCGAGAGCACAGAGAGGCTGCTTAGCAATGGCTAGGCAGGTGGTGTCTGTCGCCCAGGTTGACCCCATTCCTTAATATTGCTTGCATGTGTTTGGAGGGGGTTTAGTCCGTCCATCCTTCCCGCGTCCCACACCACCACAGCGCATGCGCGTCCCCTCCCCCCTCTCTCTCCTACGCTCACCCCCTTTGTCTCCTCTAGGAATCCTCTACTCTACGGAGCGTCCCACACCCCCAACAGCGCATTCGCGTCCCTTCTGCTATGCTCTCGTACGCTCACCCCCCTTCTACTCTAGGAATCATCTACTCTACGCAGGGCGCCCGCGTCCCACAGCGCATGCGCGCCCTCTCTACTCTAGGAATCCTCTACTCTACGGAGCGGCTCCGGCGTCCCACATCCCGACAGTGCATGCGCGTCCTCTCGCCCTCTCTCCTCTAGGAATCCTCTACTCTACGAAGCGGCTCCCGCGTCCCACACCCCCACAGCGCATGCACGTCCCCTGCCCCTCTCTCTTCTCTCCTACGGTCCCCCCCGTCCTTTCCTCTAGGAATCCTCTACGGAGCGGTGCGCACGACAGGTGGTGTGACAGCTGCATACTCCGCTGGGGGGCGCCACGGTAGTTCCGCGGTATGAAAATTACGGAGCGCGCGCTCTTCATTCTCTCTCCTGTGCAGCGCCGCGATGAGCGCCCGGAGCACTGCCGTGAAATGAGAGCGGCGACGTTCCTCCCGCTCAATCTAATTATCTCCCCGCTGCTTCGCATCCAGACATGGTTCCCTTTAGCGGGAGATGGGGAATTTTTTTTTAGATGCGAAGCATCTCATGCTCGGGGCTATGTCCGTCCCTCCCGCGTCCCCCCGTCCCGCGTCCGGCCACTTTCATGAAGTAGGGAAGCACCCATTATGCAAACCAGAACACCGTAGGAATATGACGGCCGTCAACCCTGCCACAGTCATCGGAGTCATGGCCGAGTGCACAGAGAGGCTGCTTAGCAATTGCTAGGCAGGTGGTGTCTATCGCCCAGGTTGACCCCATTCCTTAATCCTGCTTGTATGTGTTTGGAGGGGGGCTTAGTCCGTCCCTCCTTCCCGCGTACCACACCACCACAGCGCATGCGCGTCCCCTCTCCTACAAACGCCCCCTTTCTCTCCTCTCGGAATCCTCTACTCTACGGAGCGTCCCAGACCCCCCCCACAGCGCATGCGCGTCCCCTCCCCCTATTTTCTCCTACGCTCACCCCCTTCCTCTACTCTAGGAATCATCTACTCTACGGAGCGGCGTCCGCGTCCCACATCCCCACAGCGCATGCGCGTGCTCTCCCCCCTCTCTCCTCTAGGAATCCTCTACTCTACGGAGCGGCTCCCGCGTCCCACACCCCCCACAGCGCATGCACGTCCCCTCTTTCTCCTATCCTACGGTCCCCCCCGTCCTTTCCTCTAGGAATCCTCTACGGAGCGGCGCGCACGACAGGTGGTGTGACAGCTGCATACTCCGCTGGGGGCGCCGTGGTAGTTCCGCGGTATGAAAATGACGGAGCGCGCGCGCCTCATTCTCTCTCCTGTGCAGCGCCGCCATGAGCGCCCGGACCGCTGCCGTGAAATGAGAGCGGCGACGTTCCCCCCGTCAAGCTGATTATCTCCCTGCTGCTTCGCATTCACACATGGTTCATTTTAGCGGGAGATGGGGAATTTTTTCGGTTCGTGTGTCTCCATACACACCTTTCTTACAGATCTTTTGTGGTACAAGTGTCGAGTGCCACTCTTCTTCTCCTTCCAAACAGTTCTGATCGAGCATTTCCTTGCAGTTTTCGAAATATTAAAACAAAAGCGAAGCTGCTAGCCGGCCTCGTTGGAACGAATTCATCTTTTAGCCACTTTGCGCGAAACAAAAAAAATGCCCCACCTCCCCGAAGGGAATCGTGAGGAAATGCGAATGCATGTCGCGCGCGCTTCACTCTATATATATATACGTGCGAGTGAGCGGACGGGAGTGTGGGGCGCAGGGAGGGAGAGAGAGCGAACGGCGAGAGAAGGAGCGGCGAAGCACTGCACCTACCCTCTGTTACACTCTGCACACACGCGGGAGCTCCGCCGAGCTTCCGCGATGCGAGCGCCCTCACACACCAGAGCGCGCTCCTCCTCTCCACTCACTCTCCGCTACTCCACCCGCACCACCTGCTCCGGTTGCTAGGGGCGAGGATAAGCGCGCGCGCCCGCAGCTGTTGCTATGGGAGAGGGAGTGAGAGCGGAGAGATAAAAAATTACACCATCTTCCGCTAAAGGGAACCATGTGTGGATGTGAAGCAGCGGGCACTAACGCTTACACTGGCGGCGGCGTTGACGCTGGCGCTCATCGCAGCGTTGCGCAGGAGAGAAAACTGGGGATGCGCAAAGCACGCAGCGATGGAGCGGTGTTTCCTACTGGAACATGCCAATCGCTGCTAATGTGCAATGAGAGACAGAAGACTCCGACTGGACACAGAGACTCGCAGTCCGCTTTTAGTTAACGCCCACGCTGCGAATTTTTATTGTTCAACAACGCACAGGAGAAATCTCCCACCGGCACCACCTTGGAGGTCAAGATCCATTGCCATATATACGGGGTGGCCAGTGAACGGTTGTGCAGCGCGAGCAGTCGGTTTTTTCAACCAAGAAACTCGCTAGCAGACGCTGCCTGTGTCGGCGTCGCGAGGCGAGAGAGGGGGGAGCGTAGGAGAGGAGAGAGAGGGGGGCGCGCATGCGCAGTGGGAGTATGGACGCCGCGGGCAGGGATGCCTAGAGGAGAGAGGGGGGAGCGTAGCAGGGGAGAGAGGAGGGGAGGCGCATGCGCAGTGAGGGTGTGGTTGCCGCGGGGAGGGATGCCTAGAGGAGAGAGAGGAGGTTTTTTATTTTTATTTTTTTGAAAGGGTTTGCGCATGCGCAGTACGGGTGGTCACGCCGCACACCACCACCACCGGATTAAGCTTCGCAATAAGATGCTTCACATCCAACACCTGCCGGCGCGCACACCCCCCTCAACCTATCCTCCTCCTCCTCCGCGGACAACGGCGGACAACGCCGGATGCCTGACATAGCTTGACTAAGAAATGCATTCGCATTTAAAAAGTTGCGTCATCTCCCGATAAAGGGAATCTTGTGTGGATGCGAAGCAGCGGAAAGATGGTTAGCTTGAGCGGGAGATTGTGTAGCTTTATTGAGAGGATGAATGAGAATGTGTAAGAGAAGAGAGAGAATGTGGTGGTTGCGTGTTTATCTAGAGAAAGTATGCTATCCTTAGCGTCGGTGCATGGGGCGTTTTAAAGACGACGGCCTTGTGGTCAGTGAAGTGTAGCGTCAAGGGCTGCTTTTCCAGAGTTTTCATTGTGAAGTTTGCGAAGATCACGTCGACCCTGGTCGGTTGTTTGTGGTCGTGGGAAATGCATGGCAACGAGTACACGTCTAGCATGTGGTGGACCCGCCAATCGTTCGTCGTTATATTCACGTTGTAATCACCCGCAAGCACGAAGGGCACGTGTCTGTATGTCATTGTGTACTGTGCCATTCGACGGGCCCTCTGGAGATGTTGAGTGCGAGATTCATTGTCATGATTACGACGTTGTTCTCGTTGTCAAAGTAGAGTCTAACGGCCGAGTGCTCTCCGATGCGTCGTTGGCCGGTAGGTTGTAGATATAGAGCTTTTGCGTCGAGATGGCGTTTGACGTATATGGCGACACCACCGAAGGACGTTCTGCCTCTTCAGTACACACGATCGCTTCGTAGCCGTTGATCGTCGGTCTTGCTCCGTTCCATGTTTCTGTGAGACAGAGCACGTCTGCTTTGGTTAGGACGCGATCACGTTCGATGTCTCTGGCGTGTGCGTTGAGGGACCGGCTGTTTAGCAGTGCTATAGCGAACTCCGTTGCGCGGTCGACGTCTTCTCGGAAATCGCGGAGGTAACGCTGAGTGACGATGTCGAGACGATGGTTGTCGAGGCGTTTGAATTCGTCGATCATGTTCTTGTCCACGTGGTCGTTCTTGTGGTGGAAGCGATGGTCACCGGCAGCGTTAATCAGGTAGAGGTTCTGAATGTTGGCGCACCTGCTTAAAGCAACGTAGACGAGTTTCTGTGGGTGCTTCTTCGAGTATTCGTATACGATGGAAGAGTAGGTTCCTCCCTGGGACTTGTGTAGGGTTATGGTGCTCGCCTGGACCAGGGGGAATTGTGTTCGTTTGCACGCGACAACGCTGTCGCGGTGGATTGTCAACGTGACGTGCCGCGGTTCTATGGGTATCCACGTCGTGTCAACGTCATAGCCCAAACATTTCGCCTCGCTCACTGCGTGGCTGGAGCGAAGTCAAGCGAGCTTCCCCGTTATGGGAACGTCGAACTGTAACCAAAATCGCCTGGGAAACGCGTCGTCTTTGTCTTGATGGGATTGCTGTACGACTCTTCGTTCACACAGTTTTAGGGTTCCCACTGCGACGTTTACGAGGCCGTCGATGACGTCTATTTTAGCCGTTATTATGTAGAGCTTGTCGTGGACTAGTAGGATTTGCTTGGGTAGGTTAGCGAATTCTGCGTTAGACATCTTGGCGACCTTCTCCTTTGCCTTCTCCGTGGCTTCTTTCGTTGCGCATCCCAGGAAGCGCAACGAAAGAAGGCTCGCACGACTTGATGTTGTTGTTGGTCGTTGTTGTCGGAGCACGTGGCCGCCACGAAGGCGTTGAAGGTGTTGCCGTCTTCGTTACCGTAGAAGAGGCGCACTGCCTCCTCCGCGGTAAGGAAGCGACTCTCCAGCAAACCACTTCGCTGTCGTTGAGAGCCCCTCCGTCTCCTATCTTGGTCAGTAGACTCGAGAAGGAGGGGTCGGCTTGCCTGACAACCTAGACTAAAGGGAAGTAGTCCATGCAGTGCCATTTGGTTGTTGTTCCGAAGAGCCCTCCCGTCATTGCTAAGCAGCCGCTCTGTGCTCTCGGCCATGAGTCTGGTGACTGTAGTGGTGGTTGACGGCCTTATTGTATTACAGTGTTTTGGTTCGCATAGTGGGCGCTTCCCTACTTGATGAAAGTGAGCGGACGCGGGACGGACAAAGCCCCGAGCATAAGATGCTTCGCATCTAAAAGGATGACCAAAAGAGCACACACGGCGCTTGTCCGTGTGTGCTCCTTTCTTCGTCCTTTTTTGCTTCGCGTAAACTGGCTAAAAATGTTCAAACAATTTCTTTTAAAAATACAAACCAGTTCTTCTGGTTCAAGTAAAATTATATTGGACATATATGATATCGAACAATAATCTGGTGTTGTGAGTCCTAAAACCCTGATATGATTATGAGGCACGTCGTAGTGGAGGGCTCCGCAAATTTTTGACCATCTGGTGTTCTTTAACGTGCACTGGCATCGCTCAGTACACGGGCTTCTACCATTTCGCCTCCATCGAAATGCGACCGCCGCGGCCAGTATTGAACCCGCGACTTTAGGTTCAGCAGCCGAGCACCGTAACCAGGGCGTCACCGAGGCGGACATTATATCGAAACATAACTCGATTTTATGTACCAGACTAACAAATATTGGGATGAATAGTCAAAATAATTGTTTAAGCTCACCCAAAAATCACCAGCGACTGGGATCGTTACAGCACCTGACTGGACAGATCTCAACCATGCGCTTGTTTCTACATGGCCTTCGAGTTCCGCATCGGCAGCACGCGGAGCACAATGTTAACCCAGGTAATAGACCAGGACACACGAATGGCGACGTGGGAATGCCACTACCAAACACCTAAATGAAAACTAGCATATAAGAAAGGCAAGAAAAGCGTATGGACGTTGATTGTACTGTTTTCCGTGTATTATAGCAATTGTGATACAGAAGTGAAGAAAGAAGTCGCAGGGACCGAACCTGAAACCTTCGGATCCCAATGTTTTAAGGGAATGAGAGGCGAGTTAATTGATGTCCTACGGGCGTACACTCAGATATAGAGGATCCCAATTCTTAGGAAAACTCTAAAGAGAACTGTAAGGTGAGCGCTCCTAAGTCGCCTAAATGTTGCTCTGATGGTCTATCATTGACTGCCGCAGTGAGAGACTTATGAAAAAGTATGCATAGGTAGTTATTTTATCTATAGGCATGTCCTGCTACTTATACATTAAATGTGTACTGTCGCACTTTGGGAGCAAGGTGGAACGTTCCTTCATACTTGAAGGATACGGAAGTGATGCAAAAGGCTGCCCTATAAATAGTATACTTTTTTTTTCATTCGTTTTCTGCAGTTACAGCTGCTCTGCATGCTTAAGCGAAGCGTCGCGCACACGTTCGGAAATAAGACACACAACGCACTGCCAACAAACAATTGTGCTTTGTTGAGGTAAAACACCCAAACAAAATATTAAATGTGACCTCAAGACAGAAACAAACCAATCGATAGATTCCTTATATAGCCCCATGACAAGGTAATTGAATGGAGAGAGCTAGAAGTTGTAGCACCAAGCCAATGTCACAGCTTGCGGCTAAGTCACAGCCCCGAGCGCAGAAAGCTCCAGTGCATCAGGAAATAAAAGATGCGCCACGTTTCTGTTATTTTCTCGGCGCAAGATATTTAAGAAACACTTGCATCCGAAAGCATCGCACATCCCCTGTGTTCCATGCAGAACACTTCTGCATGAACTGCTACATGTGCACTGTCTGATTTTGCCCGCGCTCTTCTATGCTGTAGTGCGTGCATATACAGATATTAAAATGCATACACATACCATTGCCTATACATGCATATGCCACTATATATAATACAATACGCATGTTATTTAAATGGACGCGACTGCAATTATTATCCGAAATCAGTCGTGCTTTTTAAGTTATATAAACGTAATGCTTCACATTGCACGAAATATCAACAACAGATCTGTTCATGTAGAATATAGCACTTATTTCACCACTTCGCAGATTCAGTGACGTCTACAAAATTTGCACGCTTCTCTTTCTTTTCCGCGAATTAAAGGTTGGTGCGGAATCTGACACCAGGTGTGAATTGGGGAAAAACAGCGAACGTTTCCGACTGCGTATATATTCTGTAAAGGCTGCGAACTTGGAACATTGTGCAGGGACAGAAAATACAACAGCATGCTGTATTCTCTAGAACAACGTGAGAACAATGTGAGGAGAAAAAGCTTTCTGGTGCTTGAGTACAATGAGTTCCCCGTATTAATAAATAATGAACAATCTTTTCAGCTTGACCCTTGCCTTCTTTTTTTGCAATACAGTAAAAGCTCGTTAATTCGAACTTGCAGTTAATTCTAACTGACGCCTCGGTCCCGGCATCGCCCCATGTATTTCTATGGGGGAAAACTCCCAATAATTCGAACGCGTCCGTACCCGCAACGGTTAATTCGAACTGGGAGTTCCTGGTTTTCATTACCCCTCGTAAAACTCGGCCCCAAGTGATCACAATGTGTTGCAAAACCAAACAAAACCAAATTTTTTAGAGATGCAAAAAGAAGAAACAGCTGCATTGCGCTGCAGCCGAGTATTCGGACGCTGCGATGGAGCTCTTTGGCAAGCTGCAAACAATGTTCATGGAGTCGCGACAGAAGAGGCGCAAGGGCATGCAAATCACTGATTATTTTTAATTTTGATTGCGCTAACTCTGCCATGAAAATAAACGTCTTTTGGAGCACAAATAGCTTCATTTATTTTGACACTAAGGGTCACTTATGACATGAATGCACGTCGCTGCTTGTTTCTGGAGTATCTCTGACTTATTAATCATTTTCTGTTCGCTCTTAGAGCTCCATGAACATAATTAACGAAATCACACGCCAGAAACGTCTAGTAGCGCCTAATTAGTGATAACGATACCGGAAGTGGCTTCCTTGGGGTCTGCGAGCGCAGTGTGGCGCAATGTCCGTTCGTTCTAGCGCCCGCCCGCTAATTCGAACTCCGCTTAATTCGAACAATTTCATAGTCCCTTTCGATTCGAATCAACGAGCTTTTACCGTGTTAGTATTGCTTATGCCCACAGGATCGTAATAATGCCGAGGCTTTTATGTGCTAATTACTTGATATGGATATGAGGCACGCTATAGCGGAGGGCTCCGCAAACATTGACTATTTGGTGTTCTTTAATGTGCACTGGCATTGCACATTCCACAGGCTAAAGCATGCATCGAGCCCGCACCTTTTGAGTCAGCAGCCGTGCATTACAATCACTGCACCACCAAAGTGGATTTATGCCCGCAAGAAAAAATTAAACTCACTTTTCTCTTATTTCGCACGTATTAGCTGCCGTAAGCGCGCCCAGTAAGCTGCAGAGACGAAACTCAAATAAATGTGTTTCCATAACAAATACGACCAAGCCAAACCATCAAACAAAAATTATAGGGTCCATTTTGCAATCGCCTAAGACGACTAGAAGGCGAAAGCCGTCTTCTTCTTTTTCTACTCAGTCGATGTATTCGTTCTTCTCAGCCCCCTTCCTAAATCTTTTTGCCTCCAGAGGGCTCGTGCGAGGGCGGTGAGGTTCAACCTGACCGTCCTTGAGTGGGCCTAGCCAGGTGACGTTGAGTTTACTCGCGTCTATTGTGCCCCAAATAAAGTTGTATCACTAAGCGCGGTTTCACAATGCCTCCGGAATCCGAAGCATTGCAAGCTATTCGCACCTCACGAACATTTGCACAGCCTCCGTGATCGGCCCGCCTAATGTCACGTGGTTGTGTCGTGGATGAAGGCAGGAGTAGGCTTCTTCCAGGTGAACCTTTTCATTTGGCCGAACTTGTGGCCGGGAAACCGAAAGTCAAACCACAGCAAGCAATGCACGCTGTGCACTGATACACTGATAGCGGCGAACAGAGCGCCGACCGTCCATAAACTGATCATCGTTGGAGCGCGCCGGCTTTTATACATCACGCGTCGAACATTCTAGCCTTTATCACTGGTCATCGAGCAAGCTCTGGAATAATCTTGAGTGTTCGCGTGCTGTGCACAATGTTAACAAAACGTTCTACTACAAACGTGAAGCTTCTCGAACACTGACGTGCGATCTGCGCCGAGCAATGCTCACAGTCTTTGTGGGTTTAAACAGAGCACATCAAAATAACACGCGTGGCAATATAGATAGATAGATAGATAGATAGATAGATAGATAGATAGATAGATAGATAGATAGATAGATAGATAGATAGATAGATAGATAGATAGATAGATAGATAGATAGATAGATAGATAGATAGATAGATAGATAGATAGATAGATAGATAGATAGATAGATAGATAGATAGATAGATAGATAGATAGATAGATAGATAGATAGATAGATAGATAGATAGATAGATAGATAGATAGATAGATAGATAGATAGATAGATAGATAGATAGATAGATAGATAGATAGATAGATAGATAGATAGATAGATAGATAGATAGATAGATAGATAGATAGATAGATAGATACGCACAAAGTTGCCGAAGTTCGCTAAGAAATGCTTCGCACTTAAGGGGAGATGGGAGTCGAAAAACGCAAGTTTTTTTTTCCAAAATTACATATTTCCGTTTTTATTTGCTTTCACAAGTTTAGTTTGTCTAGTTTAACGACAAAAAACTGAAGATTGTAACCAAACTCGAAGTTGGTTAAAATCGCTTTTAAGGAGCGCAAGGTGGTGACTCAAAAACAAAAAAAAGTGTGCATTTTCTAGAGTCCCCTGGAAATTGTCACCTGGCTGCTTGCCATCGCATTTCGCATGAGGCATTCACTAAAGTCACATGCTCAAAATAACCATGATAGCCAAGCTCTCATGATGGAATAAATCTTAAATAACATAAAATTTCCGCATAGATGAGCTTTCACTTATACCTTTAAAATGCGTTTTTCTCAAGATCCATTTTTGGGCAACTTGTTGAGTTTGAACATCATGTTGTTGGTACTTCTGATCGCGCGATCGGGATGAAATTTGGCCCACATATTTCTTAACATGTGGAGCGTGCAAATATCTCCTTCAACACTTGATATCGCCTGCATAATTATTACAAAGTCAGCTATTAGTATGGGCTGAGGATTCTAAAAATTCTCGCATTACAATTTTTTTTTACCATCAAAATGTTTTATACCCACTTTCTTGATAGTTATTTGCATTCTAGAGTTAATGTGGAGCAATATGAGCCATTAATGGCTCAGAACAGTGAAAGTTTGTCCAAAACGAACTACACTTTAAACATTGTCCTGGCAGAAAACGAAAACTGTGCTACTTACTATAAAACTAATTACATATTTGAAATCAGCATAAAAGCCTATATATACAGCAAAAATTTCATTGCCCTAGGCTACAGATTAACGCAACTTTTCTTCCGAAGCGCATCTACCCTTAAACTAAAAGGAAGGATAAAGTGGTGTAAAGCGAAACGCAGACACGGCGTTTGGGCGTACTTCGGCGCACACTGCCTTACAAGAATTGCAAATGCACAGATGCCTATTGGGAATCTTTCCGCTGATCGAGTGTCGTGTGGCGGCACCGATTTACCCCGGATGCGCGCAGCAGCGTCTGTGGCACCGCTTACACACGGTGATATACGTAAATCCTTGCTTTCGTCGATCCGCAACTCCGACCAGCAGAGAACATGCGACAAGCTAAGTTGATCAATCATGCTTTCTCGCGCGTACGTGTGCGACGTCGGCCGTTTGTTTTAAGCATATATCGTAATATATTGTTCTGTAATTCGAGCTTATGTTGCAGGCGAGCAACTAAATAGCACGGAGAAATAAGCACTGAGGTTGAAGAGTGTTTTGTGCGCGCCGGTCATGTCCGAACATAAACACATTGCCGATCTTGTTGGCGAAACAAGGTCGCGTCGGTACATACTTTTTCTTCGTTCAGGTAACTGATAAACTGAATAAATATTGCTGCTCCCTTGTTCCCGGTATCGTCAGGGCACCCTCGTTGCCTGAACAGCTCAAGAAGCATTGGGAAGTCATCGCAGAACGAAGTCAAATTTCCAGCGGCTAGCGCAAGAAAGGCTGCAATATGCGACTGGCTTCGTTTTATTGCCCAACAAAACATGGCGGATCGAGCTTACGGGATTGTTGACAGATGTTGCTGTGGATTTTGAATATCCTATATTGTGCGAGCATGTACAACTAAGCAACCTCGCAATTGTACAGCATCGGTGCGTTGGTGCTTTTTACAGCGAAAGCTGTTATGAGATCACAAGGGTGCCGTAGTTGTCCGCCGCCGCCGCCGCCGGTGTCTGTAACCGCTATCGCACGAAATAAGAAAAAAAACTTTAAGAAAAAATGTTCAGGATGGAACGGGGTTCGAACCTGGGTCCGCTCCGTGCCAGCCCAGTGTTCTACCACTGAGCCATGCCTGTGCTGGAAAACCCGGCGCACAAAAAACCCTATAGGCTCCGTTCAGTGGAGTTTGCGAACGCGCTCACGCCATCTATCGCCACGCCGAGGAACCCGCGGGTCGGCCTCGGCGCCGTGGGACGCGGCCTGTGAGGCGGTTCA
>JALIZH010005885.1:0-29941 GCA_030522465.1 Rhipicephalus appendiculatus | reverse complement strand
GTTAAAGAACCTAGTTATAAAGATCTGCCACTATAGGCACCGGGCGCGGGGACTGGTGGCGCCTCTTTCGGTGGCGACGGGGAACTAATGGAATGGGAGTGCCGAAAAGGGCGCAGGCGCTTGCTGCGGGGGCGCGGGGGCTGGACGTTCGTTTCTCTTCATTGTGCTCTCGTCGCTTGCGTCGTGCGCTGCCGAAATCTACGTGTGCGCGAACACTGAAGATTACAATATCTTAAGGGTCGGCGAAGGATCGAAAATAAATGGAAAACATAACAGGAACGGGGGCGTGCAAAACTACAACTGAGGAACAAGTGCAATCGGCGAAGCATCCAGTAAAGACGAGAAGGGAATGGGAGACGTACGCTCTATTTTTTTTTAATGTTAGGGGACAATGTTAACGTATAGACAGAATAACAAAGTATTAGGAAAAAATTCGGCAGATCCCACGTATTGTGGGAACCGATTTTATGCGAATCAGCGAGTCTATGCTGCATTTTTTTTTTAGCTTTAAGTCACGCGTAACGAGGTGGATCGACGTGTTTTTGTAGATGGAGTTGTGTGCACATAGTGTGCTTAATAAGCATGCCGACTACACTGACGTTTAAAGGCTAACTTGTGGTCTGACGTAATGTTAGCGCTCATGTTCGACAACAGACGTCAGTGTTATTGAAACGAAGCGCACGCTACGTTGCGGTTCACATTTCGTGCCGATGCTGTGAATATCATACGCGTAGCGTTGATCAGAGTATTGTTCCGGGTCGAGCAACGCTTGAATATAGCTTGCAGATTCATAGGAGCACATATGTAATGTTTATCTGACGGTTATAAAAGCGGAGCCAACATTGAAATCAAAGGGGTACATAGTAACACAAACTTAGAAAATAATGACACGAGAAAACAAGTACGAGGGAGCGTCCGGCCTTTCTGATCCCTCCTACTTCTTTTCTCGTGTCTATTTTCTAAGTTTGCGCTACTATGTACCCCTTTGATGTTAACCAACTCGCCTAACAAGAAGTCTTAATAAAACCAAGATTGGCGTTAAGCCGACGTAACGTCTGTTTCATATGAGTACATGAGTAATGTTTATTACCTTGTCATGAAATTAGATAGCCAGCACTGCAGCCACAATTGACGTTGGTTGCACCGACATTTTTCTTGAGCATAGGATCTTTTCAAAAGTAATTTCAAGTCATGGCTTGGATCTGTGGTAGAATATTTGATATCCGCTCAGAGTACCTGGTTTCGACTCCTGCTGGGATCCGGATTTCTATTCTTTGCATACGTCGGGTTCACGTGGCTGATGCCGGATTTTTTGGACATGCACCCGCTTAAATTATCAATGTCTGTTCTCGCCGTTTCTGGGTCGATCCACTGTGAATCACCTGTGCCTCATATCAGCATCCCGCGGCCCGTGGTATACGCCCGGTATGTGCCGCACGTGACTGGAAAGATTTTCGCGCTACTCATACCACCATATCACAACCATACAGCCATGTTCGTCTTATTTTCGTACCCATGCACCTATGCCAATTTTGGTTAATGTCAACTTAAGGAGGCGACCACGAGAACGCCCAGACGTAGGCTGCTAGATAGAGAAATAGAGGCATTTATAGATAGAGATAAGAAATGCTTTGCGTTTAAAATAGAAATGGGAATACGTAGATCTAGCTCCACATCGTAGCTTATCGCATTGAACTTCGTCTGCGGGGTGCACTTGCAAAGCAATTTGCAGTCGTTGTCGCTTTTATATTCCTTGATGTCAAGCACGTGGCCAGCTTCGTGCAAGCGGTGACCCTTCTCTAGAGCAAACGCATGAAAACGCGTACGCCGGCTGGTCAAGCGTTGAAAGCCGCAACGCAATGTAACTGGCATCGCCATTAGTGCACGTGCGCTGTCAGTACTCGCCTTCCCGCCAGGAGCCCAACAATGAGGAGCAGCGAGTTTGGCAGTTAAAATACAAATATATTTATTTTACAACATTTTCGCCAATCGGGCCGGTCTCATTTGCAGTCCCGAAAGGGAGGCATCGTGCCTCTGGTCCGCCTCCAAACGAAAGCAAACGCATAAAAGCACAGCACCACGCAAAGAAGCCTAGTCGATTGACGTTCCGACGGTGCGCCTGGGTGTGAAGACATGAAAAAAACATGTGTCATCCTTTCTTGATGACTTGGCGACCATTGAATGCTGCCACGACCGCAAACGACTGCGGGAGAGTCTCCCTGGAGCCCGACGAGTGGCCCCGTTATCTGGACACATGTCCGACAGTCGAACGCTTCGTGCTTTGCTCAAGAAACACTGTTGCTGTCGCTTCTCTTTGCCTTGGGCGACAAACGAAACAGCTTACAGCTTTCGATTGTCTAAAAAGAAACGCCGCCGCTACTACTTGAATACGTTGCCGAAAGTAGCAGAGCCTTCTCCGCGCCGTCTGCTTCACATGCCAGTGATTTCGCTGCCGCCGCTAGGGGCGCTTTTCGGGAGGGGCGCCGCTGGCGCCGTACGACGGCCGCCCGGTGCCTATACTGGCAAGATAATTTGCAATCGTGATGTTAAGGATGCCCGAAAGAAAGCAGGAAAGTGGCAATGGGGCTGTGCGCATTTTTCGCAGCTCTCATAAGGCCAGCAAAACTGGCTAGCCCTTTCAGACGCCACCTATGAGCTGTCGGTAAATGCGTGCAATTTGCACATTACAACAAAAATGTGATGTGCTGTCAAATGTGTTTTAGAGTAATTAATTTTTAATTTAAGGGGAGATGCCACTCGGAAAAAAAAGTTGCGCTTAATCTGTCACCTAAGGCAGTGAAATTTTCGTTGTATATGTAGGATTTTATGCTGATATCAAATATGTAATTAGTTTTATAGTAAGTTGTACAGTTTTCGTTTTGTGCCACGACAATGTGTAAAATATAGTTTTTTGTAGACTCTTCTTTTGGCCAGTAAATGTTTATCGTTCTGAGCCATTATTGACTCATATTGCTCAACACTATCTGTAGAATGCAAATAACTATTAAGAAAGCGCGTATAAGACATTTTAATGGACAAGAAAAATTGTAATGTGAGAAGCCTTAGAATGCTCGGACCATACTAATTGCTTATTTTAGGTTCGTAATAATTATATGAGGTGATATCATGTATTAAAGTAGATACTTGCACTCTGCACATGTTAAGAAATATGTGGGCAAAATTTGATCCCGATCTGGCTATCAGAAGTACCAAAAACATGATGTAAAAACTCATGAAGTTGCCCAGAATTGTATCTTGAGAAAAACGCATTTGAAATGTATAAGTGAAAGCTCATTTATGCGGAAAAGATTTGTCATTTAAGGATTTATTCCATCATGAGAGCTTGGCAGTCATGGTCATTTTGAGCATGTGACTTTAGTGAACCCCTCATGCGAAATGCAATGGCAAGCAGCTAGGTGACAATTTCCAGGGGACTCTAGACAATCGGGACTTCTTAGATTTTTAGTAGCCACACTGTGCTCTTTAAAAGCGATTTTGACCTACTTCGAGTTTAATTACAATCTTTCAATATTTTTTTGGTCGTGAAAGTAGAGACACTAAACTTGTGAAAGCAAATAAAAACGAAAATACGTAATTTTTGAAAAAGAACTGTGTTTTTCGACTCGCATCTCCCCCTTAAATTAATACCCACTTATGCTCAAATCATGTATTCTTCGTTTTTGCACAAGAATCAAATCTAAGACTAGAAATACATCGCTAATAGGTTCTCAGTTACGTTAATTCCTAGCAAAGAAAAATATTTTCGGCATAGCTCGCGGAAAGCGACACGTCGAATGACTGGTCGAATATGGTAGTTCCTTCAAAAGAATGATCGTGTGCAACAGTAGCCTGCAAAATGAAGGTAAATGAGACACATTTATAGGGGAAACACTCCATGCATTCAAAGCACAATACATTATGCTCTTTGTTGTCACCAGTCGACACAACTAACAAAAGTGTTGTGCACAAAGGTGTACCAGCGTCCGAAATGGTTACAATTAGCACATTTACGTGGCTAAATGCTGTCTTGAACTCCCACCCTCTTGCTGAAACCTTACAGGCTTTTTTTAATTGAGTTAATTACTTTTTTTGTTTGCACGTTTTTTCAGGCAAGCCCGAACAAAACGGGCGCAACGCAGATCTTCTTCGATTCTGTGGCCATACCAATGGCTTACACGGTAAGATTTTGGGGCAGAACGCGAACTTGGGAGATCTTAATGGCAATTCAGTGCCATCAAAGACGGCTCATGAGCCACGAACGGGAGTGAAGCGAACGCTATCAACTAAGTTCATCTATGAGTAACACTGAAAAAAAAATATGAAGCTCTTCATACTCGTGGTGGAGTAAGCGGCTTATCCCATTGCTTCAGACATGGCGTAAAAACAGCGCCGTGTGTGATGTATTGTCTGCATTGACTTCTTCCTACCGCACGATATCAAAGAAATAACGCGGCAAACTCATTTGGTAGCGCAAGATTGGTGCGGTGCGGTAGTCAGTCCTGCTTTTGAGACTGACAACGGAACAATATTGAATTACCGTTTTATATATGTGTACAATTACCCGTCTGTATTTTTGTGTGTATAAATGCGTACAATTTCTTGCACTGTCTTTAAGAAACCGATCTTTACCCACACCAGTACGATTTAAGAGCAGGTCTTTCCACTTGATCTTTTTCCAAAAGTTTCATTACGGTGCCACGAAAAAGGCTCATTTATAAGCTGCAGACTACCGCGCCTAATGCCATTACAGTAAGATAGATTCAAGCAACTTAACGAATCACATCCATGTAGTAAGAATAAATGGTGATGCAGTTGAATGGAAAGACACTAGTTGCAACGTTTGCACGGTTGATGCAGTGCCTAAATAAGAAGACTAAGAAACCAGGAAAGCACAGGACAAGCGCAGGAATGGTCGTGTTTTCGGCTCACTGGCAGCACTCCCGCAAGGAGCTGTCCTGGAAACGCTTGGTCTTGGTGTATATTGAAATTTCGGCTGGCATGAAACCAGGTGTCCACCATTTGCTGTTTGCAGATGACTGTTTTACTCAACAGCACAAAACAATGGCGAATAACTGATTTACTATTTACAGTAATTAAGCACGTGGTGCTAGAAATTGAGTATAAAAATTAATTACTCGAAATGAAGATGCACCAACATTACGACAAAAGAAGTGTCCTCTTTTCTTATCGTATACTATAGGAGACATGTGTTTAATAAATATTACTCAGTTTAAATATGCAGGAATGACGCTACAGTGCACGTGAAAGAACACCAGAGGGTCGAAATTTCTGGAGCCTTCCACTATGGCATCCCTCATAATCATATCGTGGTTCTGTGACATAAAACCGCAGATATTATTAGGAATAACGCTAACATCAGATTTTAACCTTCAGCTAACGTATGTCTGTTCAGAAGCATACGGTAGGTTGCACCTGAGAAACAAACTGGATAATGCTACGCACGATGTCAAACTAGCAGCCTGCAAAATTTGTGTACGGCCAGTTCTTGAGTACGTTTATGCGGTAGGAAGCTGTCACCAAACTTCTAAAAAATATGTTCCTAATACCAGATTAATTCAGTCACAGAAATGTTCTCGTCTAACCTGGGCAGGTTAGAAATACGAATACAAAAATCTAATAGAGCCCTAGGATTAACCATAACGGGATAATCCACGCTTACAGCACTCGTATTGATACTTTCAAGCACTCCTGAAGCTCCCAACGTGTTTGAAGTCTGGATGGTCATCTGTTCGAGTGTAACGTTTCATTCTGACGTATCCAGTGCTTGTGAATATTGCTGATATTGATTTGTTCTTTCATTTCTCTCTCGGTGAGGACCCTCGCATGATGATTCGCAGCATTTTTAAGTAAAATAAATATACGTTTCTTGCAAAGCTTCTATGCTTTAATTAGAATGAAACCACGCGGTTGTGGAGGCTCATTGATCGGATATTGCGGGCAAATCGGCGTTTTTTGGGCTTTCATCGCCCGAACCTCTTAACATAATCGCTTATCGGAAGCAGGGACGCCTTCGCCCTGCTATCGTGAAAAACCTGCGACAGAATCCCAGCATACGTGGCTTATTATGATCAAAGGTTTTACATTGATGGATTATAGCTACTATGGCTCAGTGAGTTCTCAAATGGAAACATTTCCGTCTCTGATGGCGAGCAGAAGGCTAACTGTAGCTTCCACTTCCTAATGCCATACCTACAAAAGGCGCCGTTGGTTTACATGTCACGCATGCACGACTCAGTAGCGGTGTCTTTCATCTACACGACACAAGAATAATTAGCCTCATTTGGACAAATACATCTACGAATGTATAGTATGTTTTTCCTTGGGTGAGGTTTGTCAGGCACGCCTTAGCTGACTGTACTGATTTCCAGCTGAATTTTAGTAAATGTATGAATATTGGTATTGGTAAATAGCGCGCACTTTTGCAACACAATGGTGCACGCAGCATTTACTGACGTATATTAATGTGACTTATGTGTAGTTCAATTCTCCTCGCTTCGTGATTGAGGTCACTGTTCCTCTTTATTGCTAATACTACATTCCAAGCAGCCACTTGGTGGCTGCTTTTGTTGCTGGCTTACTTTTTTATAGCTCCGCGCGCCTAGCTTAACATACCATTCGTTGCCACTTTATTTCCTTCATCTTTTCATTGATAGTTGGCTGCATCTTTTTCCGACTGCAGTTTGCTATAGCACTACCGCATTGTAACTTCGACACACCCACCGCATTGCATTGCAGTACTGTCAGCTTGACAAGCCGTATTTAGCAAGTCCGTAGCAAATAGAAACTTTGCATGTTATCCTTTGTCGCTATGGTGATACGTCGTTTCTCCAAGCTTGCTGCACGCTGCTGCTCAAGCTGGGCTGACTGCACCGTATGTTACGCTAGGCGTACTTCCGTAATTCTGTGAAGGTGAATAAGATTTCCTTATTTAACCAAACAGCTTGGAAAAGTATGCAGTGCAGGCTAATACTCCATTCTAGGCTATATAGCCTCTCACCTAATCTGTACTCATCGAGGTCCAGGTTATCGTCATTGTGATTATCTTGCACAATTTCGCCAGCCATCCCACACTTTGGTCCCACACCGATAACATCGGCCCGCATATCATGGGGTCCACGCGCGAGAAAAAGCACGCGAGCGCTGGCGAAACTAGCCGGCCATCTCCGTCGCACGAAGGGCGCATGCGATAACATCATCCCACGTGCGAGGACGGGCGCCGGTGGCTCGGCGAGCGAGCGGGAAGAGCATGAAAACCGCTTCGATATCTAGAGCGGCCGTATTCCCTTACACCTACACCGTCTTGTAGAGTTACGCGAGATCGGATAGAAAAGAGTTAGCTGCTAGCCTTATTTCGTATAACTTTCGAAGTTTCGTACTCATTGTTTCGTCTTTGCAGGGCAACTGACTTTTTGTTAACCATTGGTGACAAGATGAATAGTTCCTTAACTCGTGAGGACACTGGTAAAAAACAAGAGTGCCTTTAAAAAACCTGAAAGGACTCCATGCATTTAAGAAATCAGATTGTATTAGGAGCCGCAGTAGTACGTTTATTTGAGCGTTCGAAAGTTTCATGCACCATTGAAAGGGCGATAACGAATGAGGTAGGGGTCACCGAAACTGCCTTCGTGGAACAGCGAGGCAGCAAATTTGTATTTATTTCAGATGTACAGAAACATCTTGAATCACGCCAAGTGGGATGTCTCCAAGCAGGCCAGAGTGTCGCTGATCCCGTTTTTCACCGAAGGACAGTACTTCTTCATCCAAGCTGCCCAGGTATGTAGCTATCGCCGCAATGAAAGCACTGGCCAACGCGTGAGCCTCTTACCGGTCAGTCGCGAAAAGAATATGAAGAGACTTTGTGCTCTGCATATTATTCGTTGACGCGGATCATTCAGTTGGCCCCTGTACTTTTTTTGGATAACTGATAAACGGCGATAAAGACGCGGATTCAGCTGCAGGTTCACAAGTATGAATGCACCAGAAACCATTGCTCTTTTCAATAAAACCAGAGTGACCCCTATAAATGGGCTGTCGGTCTACATGTGTAGCCCTCTGGTGTTATAATGCAGATTGCGCAGCTACCATTAGATTCACTACGAATGATCGGCAATTCTGGGACAACGGATAGGTATGGGTACCGCGCTCGCATACGCAGATTCGTCGTCTGATGACTGGTCTGCATGAGGACGAATTGTCGTACGCGTGTGTGTGGTATTTTTATTAGCATCCTCGTGAAGTCGATAGGTTTAATTAATGCTATCAGCCTGATTGCGATCATCGGAACGGTCATATATAAGCAGCGCACTGCAGGCGAGCTCTTAGCTCGCTTTTTCTTTTGAACACATACACCGACTTGCCTCGGCAGTTAATATGTTAGCAGTTGAGCTGCTTGCCGGTAAGTGCTAAGTCTTTCGTTTAGCGCAGCCTTCAAATTTACATTGGTGCGCATTACCAACCTCTATGGTTTCGTATTTTGCTGCATTGCGCAATTTCGCCCGCCAGCAGTACAGAGGGGTTCACTGTTAAAGGGAACACCGGAGTGCGTGTCGTCTGCTCGGCGCCACCGCCGGCCGGCTGCGGCAACTAGTTTCGCGCAGGAGCAGTAAGCGCTGTGGGCGGCGCTCGTTTGTCGTCTGCTACAGTTGCGGCCGCGCTTTCGATCGCCGCGAAGCCAGCCGTCCCCGCACTTTGAAATTAGTCCGCGAGCTGCATGGCCACGCTCAGATGGAAAGCTGTCGCAAAGCTGAAAGGGAATTAGATTATGTAAAATACTACATCATTGATATTTTTGTTGGTTCTTTTAAAGAAGCATTACTTCTTCTTTACGGACGTCTCTTTCCGGCACAGCGTGCGTGACGCTGGGCAAACTGAAGGCGCTTGTTCTTGTTGGCGGTCCGTAGGGAAAACTTCTGTGCCATTGTTCGGCTTTTCAGACCTGCCTGATACAGGCGGCGCTTCACAGTGTTCTTCGAAGCGTTCAGTCCAAGGTTTACCTTAATGTCGTGAGAAGAACACCTCGGGTTGTCCGCCACAGCAGCTACGATGGCGAGGTCTTCCTCGTGGCTCGACGCCATGGCTTCCGAGGAGCGTCCTTTATCCGTCGGTCGACCTTGTACGCCTGATAAATGCGCTTCACTGTTTCAAGTGGCCTGTGCGTTAATTTTGAAATAGCGCGTTGACTGTAATTTCGTAGCCACAGTTCAACCATACGTTGCCTCTCATCGTGTGGCACTCGGGCCATCGTGTAATCGCAGCAATCGACGCCCACCAGAAAGCTTTCTCGAAGCGGGCAATTCTTTATCTAACGTGAAGGCGAACGAAAGACGGCAATCCGGCTGATGTGTCAGGTGACATTTATCTGATTATAGATCATTCCCGTGGTTTTCCTTCCTGCTCGAAAGAAAGCGACTATTTTCAACATTTTGCGACTTCGGCCGCGCTTTGTGACGAGCTGAAGCGCGACCGCAACTGTAGCAGACGACAAACGAGCGCCGCCCACAGCGCTCACTGCTCCTGCGCGAAACTAGTTGCCGCAGCCGGCCGGCGGTGGCGCGGAGCAGACGACACGCGCTCCGGTGTTCCCTTCAACAGTGAACCCCTCTGTACATTAACCGGTGACGGAACCATGGATAGTTCGTCAAAATTCCTAGTGGCACGCTTCGCCAGCGACGCACTCGTGTGGTCCGTACAGCTGCAAACGATACATATAACCTAGTCTTTTAGATGCACTGTGTAGCTGACGGTGTGCAAGATGTTTTTAGCCCATTTTTCACTTAGTCTTGAAAGAAGCTTTAGCAGTAAAACATCTTTATTGGTGCTGATTATGCAATATTAACTTACAGCTCGGGTGGGCACCTAAGTTCATGCAAGCTGGCACATTGTATTCTCGTGTTCTTCTAAAGTACTTCATTACAGCCAACCAACCCGCAGTAAGCGCTTGAGAGGAATTATACTAGAACCATAGAATGGATAGGCGAAAGTGTAACGCCAGCAAGGCCGCGTTCATGCCAGCACTCTGGTTAGGCGAATACGGCAAGGCTCAATGGAAATCTCCCTGATTCACTGCCTGTTATCCGTCGGAAAATGGGGCCGCTTATCTGATGAATCTAGGGCCATTATTGTAACCGCGTGCTGCAACATTCCGTCAGCAATTCAGGCAGTGGCGTTTCGCATGGACCCAAACAAAAGTTGCCCCATGCTGTGCAAAAAAATTCACAGCCTTTATGGGGACTTGTTTCTCGATCAACATCCAGATTCATATTAAGACTGCCGATGAGCCTGAGAATAGCACAGTTCAGAAGTAAAGCGCTATGTAGCCGCTCTTAATACTCAATTTTTTCGCCCGCCATCCTCACTACTGGGGCATTCGCTTAATTAACTCCTGCTGGTGCATCTTCAAGAAAACAACAGCTTGAAGGCGAAAAAAGTATTTTTTTTTCTCGACTTCATGCGCTCTTCCCCAAAATTCAATGCGAGAAAAAGTCCTGCAAACCACGGCTCTCATGACCGCACAGATAAAGGTGGTGAAAGGGGCGCGCACACAAGAATCATTTTTGAACAAGCGTGCAAAATGACTGCCCGCTTTGGTCCTCTTCGCTTTCTTGCCCTTCCTCAAGTATTAGGTATCCCCTTCAGGCGCAGCGTCCACATGTGGACGCAACATGTTTTTGCCAGTTCCTCGGACTAGTGGAAAAGAAAGGGCAAGATACATTGCGCATAGGAATAATTGAACCTTCTGCATAGTAAACGCGTCTTGACTTGACCTCAATGTGCTGCATACGACTGCAGCCGATCACTTTGATGAAGGCATTACCATGTTGACGGGTCACTGGACGTGACGCGTTCCAGGACCAACTTCATAAGTGTTATTTTTCTTTGCTCAAAATGAACACAACCAAAAACGAACCACGTGTGCATTTTGAGCCTAAGATTATCTTCTTTTTGTGTAAAAATTGAACATGAAGGGCTGAAGAATGAATAAATATTTAATTATATGCTAATTAAGATTAATTAGCAAAGCTCACACAAAACAACGTATTTCTGAATTTTCTTTCTTGGAATGTAATAACGAGTGCCAGAGAATTATGCTGTGCGAAATTTAGACATTTCCGGACAGCGCATCATAATGCGCGCCTGAAGGGGTTATTTTGAGCTAAAAACCAAGAAGCGACAAAGTACGGTTTTCTTAAGTATTTTTTCTTCAATTAATGTGTAGAATTGTTACATATCCTGCAATTCCTGCTTGACTATACCAGAACTACAAGGAGCCTACTTTATCTTTCAGGCCAGATGCGAGCACATGGATCCTGACCCGACTAACAAATACCTCCAAAAACGGGATGGGGCCACTCCAGCCGATAAGTAAGCAGATAAGCGGCGAGTCAATTTTTCTTTGACAACAATGCAAACCTGAACTGTAGCAGATATAAGGAATTATACATATTTGAAGCATACAGTACGACTGAAAAGTGTACAAAATCGAATCACTCAGACCATTATATATGCTATCTTTTTCTTCTTTTTTTTTTCCTGATTGCTTACTCAAAGTGAGGCTCGCCAAAACTACCGGGTTCACTCACTGTCTCTTTGGCCTGAAATTTAACCTATGCGTACAGAGCCTATGTGAAAATTTGCGAAAATACCCATTTTTTGGAATTCGGAACACCGCTAGGGCCGACCGTCAGAGCAGGGCCAAGACTCCGAGCATGAGCGGCGGTGCGGATACAAACGTTGTGGCGATGATCACGATTTCCCTATAGCGTTCCTCGTCTTTGCAGCAGATGTAAGCCCAAGACAACCGTTAGTTTTCGTTTTTCGTGCGGCTTTAAGACAGAACCACATGAAACCAATAGGGGACAGCATAGGGGATATTTGTTGTCTTTAACTACAGTGTAAGAATTACGACATAAAAATACCCTTTATAACGGGAGGGGGGTATAGCAGAGCCTGCGAAGAAAGCGTACGACGCTTTACCGATTGAGCTACGACAGCGGGCTCTCCCTCAATCACTCGTCTTCGTTGGGCATTTCTGTGCATTGAATCCCAGGAAGCGTCTGCCAGTGTCGCTCCTAGATAAGGCGGTGAGTGTGGAACACTCCCTTTTGCCAAAGGGTGTCATGTGGCACGTGGCGTTTGCACGAGGCCGCGGTTCACTAATAAATCCTCGCATGCTACCTAAGGCATCAAGTCCTCGAACAAGCCCATCCAACACTTTCCCTTCATTGTTTAGACAGAATGCGAGAAAAACAAGGCACTACCTGCAGTTTGTTATTAAACAGAAGTCCTTGACGATGAGTCACTCATCCGTGGCACGCTTCTGGCGTCAAGTATAGTGAGCACTGAATCGATGATGTTAAGATACCTTTTAATCTCTTTAACTGCGGAGCTGTTCTATGGTTGGGCCTGACGAACTTGTCACGCTCCGGTTCCCAGATACACCCATACGTAGCGTAACTGCCTGGTTCGCGGACAAAGCCGTAACCGCACAGTGAGATGGGGGCAGCGCAGCTCGAGCGTGAGTAGTGCCTAAAGCAGGGTGTCAAAACGAATTTTTTTTTAAATGCGAATGCATTTCTTAGTCGGGCTATGTCAGGCATCCGGCGTTGTCCGGCGTTGTCCGCGGAGGAGGAGGATAGGTTGAGGAGGTGTCCGCGCCGGCAGGTGTTATCTCTCCGCTCTCACTCCCTCTCCCATAGCAACAGCTGCGGGCGCGCGCGCTTATCCTCGCCCCTAGCAACCGGAGCAGGTGGTGCGGGCGGAGTAGCGGAGAGTGAGTGGAGAGGAGGAGCGCGCTTCATTCCACCGCAAAAATTTCCGTTCCGCTTCTATTACGGAACAAAAAAAATGTTGCGTAACGGTTCGTAACGTTACGTATTTGAAAAAATTTCTTTACTCTTCGGGCCCCCAGGGGTTGAACTTCAATGCTTCGAAATATCGATAATGTCAATTGAAGGCGTCATTGTGTGGCGTCATTGGTCGCTTGGCGGAGGTCACGAGGCTCAGTAACGTAGTGTCGTAATGTTCTAGGTGGTTTGGAATGACATGAGGCTTATAGCACAATAGGCGGGGACAAATAACACACACTAGAAGGGATAGACAGCCGTAGCTAAACAGGCTTATTTCTGTAACATCGAAAGCGATCACACAGCGCGCGCTAAAAAAGAACTAAGCACTACAGTAGGGCACATATGCGCTTGGGCAAAATTCACTTTGCTTTCTTATCTCAATGAAATTTCTGCCATTCTTAAGGTTCAGTTCTGCTACAGGGAGTCGGTATAAGTATTCTTATGTGCAGTTCTGCATCTTTACTTTATATCGCTATTGGTATGTTTCGCAGCGTCTGTGTCCGCGTAGCATTCCTTGCTTGCTTACAAGCACATTACTACCAACGCGCTCGACTTTTAGGCGCTGCGGTCAGTTTTAGGGCCTTACCGCATACCATCATAGTATGCCGTTCATAATTAACCTAAAAAAATCGGCTTGGAATAAGGCAAGAGACAGGCGTCAAGACAAGGACACGCGCCTTCCCGTCGTCTTACATTCCTTCGCGCCAATTTCCGTCGTTTTGGCACGTATGCGATAAGGTGGTCTCATAGGTGGTCTCATAAGAAATTGTTTCCTGCAGGATCAACCTACCTTTCGCCAAGAACAACCCGCTCTTCGCAAACCGGTTCGGCTGCGCCAAGGAGAGGCCGATGTACTCAACGGGGGCCCTCTGCAAGGGTCCGTCGAATCCTCTCAAGAAGGAGACAGAAAAGGAGTACCCAGGGGTGTACTATTAACTCGGATGACACGCCACGCGTAATAAAGGCCTCCTGGTTTTTTTTTGGTTTTTTTTTTCAGTAACATCGTCTTCATATGCTGTCTACATACCCATATCGATCACGCAAACACGAACAAATAACGAATAAGTGGACGCGTTCATTCGGGTTCATCAGGCCCGTAGCCAGGGGGGGGCTAGGGGCCCGGCCCCCCCCGAAATTCGGATTGAAGGGGGGTGTTTTACCGAGCAAAAATAACAAAAAATGAGTTTTTCAAGGCTTTCAACAAGTGCCCCCCCCCCCCCCCCCCCCGAAAAAAATTCCTGGCTACGGGCCTGGGGTTCATATGATGCTTTGGCAGCGCTACGAATTGCCGTGATCAAATAAGGAGCGAGCCACACTGCTCGCTAAAGCTTTGTTTTCTTCACAGGAAGCATCACCTTGCTTTGGTACTGTTATGGAAAAACAAGAGTAACAACTAGACTTTGGAACATTCAGATCTGCGTCGCCGTTTCAATTCACGCATTTGTCGTAGCATGCCACGAGTTAACCCATACTCAGCCAACACCATTCCTGTCCCGGAATACAGGAGCCATACACTTGCTGGAGAAGGATCATTTTGTTGTTTGTTCTATTGTTAGCATTGCGATATTTGGAGGGAAGGCAAACTTTCCTCGCCCCTCCCCCCTCCCAGTTGGTCGAGTGTAATGCGTACGCTTCACAATATATATATATATATACAATATCCACAATATATCTAGCCGCCTACGTCTGGGTGCTCTCGTGATTGCCCACTTTACTTGGGGTAGACCAAAATTGATATATATATACAATATCCACAATATATCTAGCCGCCTACGTCTGGGTGCTCTCGTGTTGCCCACTTTACTTGGGGTAGACCAAAATTGATATATATATACAATATCCACAATATATCTAGCCGCCTACGTCTGGGTGCTCTCGTGATTGCCCACTTTACTTGGGGTAGACCAAAATTGATATATATATACAATATCCACAATATATCTAGCCGCCTACGTCTGGGTGCTCTCGTGATTGCCCACTTTACTTGGGGTAGACCAAAATTGATATATATATACAATATCCACAATATATCTAGCCGCCTACGTCTGGGTGCTCTCGTGATTGCCCACTTTACTTGGGGTAGACCAAAATTGATATATATATACAATATCCACAATATATCTAGCCGCCTACGTCTGGGTGCTCTCGTGATTGCCCACTTTACTTGGGGTAGACCAAAATTGGTAAGGGAAAGTAAGAGCGCTTGACGAATATGGCTGTCTGGTGATTACATGAATAACATGAATAGCGTGCCAGACACGTGCGGCACAACCCGTATACCACAAGCCACGGTATGCAGCTTTGCGCCACAGGTATTGGTAATTTAAACTCGAGAGCGTTAAGAAAAGCTGACATCAGCAGCGAGCCGGAATGCATCCCAGTCATTCTGTGTGGCAATTTACAATTCTCCTTTGGAAAAACGCCGTATGCATGGGTAATTGGGGTAGAGTTCTTGCTATCTAATGTTAAACATTACATATGTACTCCTATGATACAGGCGTCACGCCATGTTAACGTCATTTGTGTACTCCGGCCAACTCCGGCGATCAACGAATCGCAATGAAATTCACTGGGTACGTACATTTGCACGTTTGAATTGAATTGAATTGAATTTTATTTGCCAGAAAAATAAGATTAAAAAAACGCATAAAAACACATCTGGATCCAAAATGTTTAAGGGATATACATATACAAAGCTGCAATTTGGAATGTACTTTTTTATTGCGATAGCAATTATATGGACACTCTCGGCTGATTTTTGCCATCGCCGTCGCCGTGATGTCCCGGATATGTATATGTATTTAGATATATAAAAAAGGCGTAAAGAAAAATAAATCGGCTGAAAAAAAATTTTTAAAGCACGTGATCGGGGATTCGAACCAGCGACCCCTTGCTCCGCAGCCTGCTGCGCTAGCCAACACAGCCACGCGCCATTTTTTTTTTCTTTATTGCCTTCTTGACAACAGGTCAAGATAGTCTAACAATCATACATCATACCCGTTTCATGTGCGTTAATACCTCAAACAAAGATATCACGTCTTCAGCACAGTCAGTCGTCTTATACACATCACGTACTTTGGCAAGAATTTCCACGAAACACTCATGAACAGATGGTACTTTAGCATCACAGTGTCTATAAGCTAACATGCTACGCCATACCGAATGTAGACCAAGTAAAAAGATTACATCCAAATGCTGTACAGAACTTTCAAAGGGCAAAAAGCGAATTCCGTGTGGATTAAGAGGTAAGTCTATCTTCAAGGTCCTCTGCAATATGTCCCAAAAGAATATGGCATTATTACAGTCAATGAATACATGCTCAATTGTTTCTGGCTTATTACAAAGAAAACACATATTTCCCCATGGTACATAAATTCCTCTGTCTTCCAGCCACGTTTTCACAGGCAGGGTTCCTGTATGTAGCTTGAAAAAGAAAGTCTGCGTTAGGCGGTATCCACATGTTCTTAACTCGTTTTAGAACGTCTTGGCCAGGTGCTTTTAAAAACATTAACCTATAAACAGGTACAGGGAACACGCTGTCAATGAGATCCTTCCTAAGGCGCTTTCTTTTCACGTTAGATAAGTAATTCATAGAAAATCTTGCCCTTAGGAATCGATACGACAACACAACTTCGCGGAGGAACGGCGACAAGGAGTGTCGCTCCCCCCTCTGTGACGACACAAAGAAGTCAGGCATGTGATGGAATAACATTGTTTGAAATAAACAGCGTAGAAAAGCATCTCTTTGATCTCTTATCAGCAAAAAACGGGATACTACTTGGTTGAGAAAGAGATGACATAAAGAAAGCCCTCCTTTCCTAACTCGACGAAACAAATTTGTTCTTGATGTGCACTCCCATGTAGAGTTCCAGATGAAAGTAGCGAATACCCTGTGAATTTTTTGAATGTTTTTACGCGTACAACTAAGTGCTTGCAAAAGGTACATAATTTTAGCGGCCAGAAAAACGTTACATATTGCGGACCGAGAGAAAATTGATAATTCTCGTCCACCCCATGTTTCAGCAGTCGCCCGCAGTTCCTCTGTCTTGTCCAGCCAAAGCGATTCGCTGTCTTTATATCTGTCCAATGGTACCCCGAGATAACGGCTAGGTGTAGTGAGCCACTGAATATTTCCAAAAGTAGCGGGTGTAAGATCCCAGCTGCCGTGCCACAAACCCACGCTTTTATCTTTATTCATCGAACTGCCGCTTGCGTCGCAAAACCTTTCAGTTATTCTCAACAACGAATTGACGCTCTCTCTATCAACAGCAAAAAAGGCAATATCGTCGGCGTATGCCAAAACACGCACTTCACAAGCCTGTAACCTAAACCCATTAATTTCAGTGCTGCTGATAACTTTCCTACAAAGTGGTTCTAAAAATAAAGCAAAAAGTAAAGGGCTTAACGGACACCCCTGGCGCACAGAGGAAAGGACTTGTATGCGCTGTGAAAGTTCTCCATTAACAATTAAATTTGTAGTTGAGCTTTTGTATGCCATTCTAATGCCTTTACACATGACCGAACCCAGACCAACGTATTCAATTAGCCTAAACAGAATATTGTGTGGCACCATGTCAAAAGCTTTGGCTAGATCTATTTGTAACATCGCCACATTAAGAAGTTCAGTATCACAATACTCCAAGATGCTTCTGGCGACGTGAATATTCGTGAATATACTCCTGCCCTTAATGCCGCACGTCTGATGCGGCCCAACCAACTTGTGTATAACTCCCTGCAACCTCCTCGCCAGAACTTTCATTAATACCTTATAATCCACGTTCGTCAACGTGATTGGCCTGTATCCTGTCACTTTACGTACGACATGTTTCTCTTTTCCTTTAGGAATCAATACAGTGTGCGCACGATTAAACGATGGAGGCAAAGTCCCCCCGATCAAAAGACTCTGAAAACACGTCATACAATGCTGCCGCCATATCCGACTTGAACGCTTTATAAAAAGCGGTATTAATCCCATCTGGACCCGGTGATTTGCCCGTGCTAAGATCGTCTATAGCCCTCTCAATTTCTCCTATAGTAATAGTCATTTCTAATAGTTTTGTTTCCTCGGCGTTAAGCATCGGCATTTCTGTCAAGAACTCATCTGCATAGTCCGTCTCTTTTGGCTCACGATAAGAAAACAATTCTTGATAGTAACTTTCAAAAGCTCTCATGATATTATTATGTTCTCTCATTATATTGCCATTCATTTCTATTTCTAATATCTCATTACCTCGAGCGTAAGCCTTTTCATCTGATAAGGCTCTCTTTGTCGGCGCTTCACCCACGAGGTATTTCTCAGCTCTTGCACGTATAATTGCCCCTCTATATTTATCCTCTTCTAGACTTTCAATTTTGTTTTTAACTACCTGCAGTTGATTCGTCAATAATCCCGGGTTTCCTGTTTCGATTTTTACCAAATCTTTAAGTTCCAACCGCAGGTCGCGTTCCTGTTTTCGCGCTTGATATTGCATGTGACAGCTCCACTCTATCGCGACCATTTTTATCCTTTGCTTAAATAATTCCCATCTTTCCGCCGCACTGCGTTTTGTGTCATTAAAAAATTCTTCGATTTCTTTCTTGGTCTTATCGACAAACCCTTCATCTGTGATTAACTTAGTATTCAATTTCCACCTTTCCCATACAATCTTTTTTTTGCACTTTTGCCCGAGCTCAAAAGACACCAAGCAATGATCACTGAAAGAAACAACCTCAACATCATAGTTTTGACACAAAGGCGCAATGTCTGCACACACATATAATCTATCTAGTCGCGCGTGACTAGTGCCTTGAAAATGTGTAAAGTGTTGACGACTACCACCCTTCGCAAACAGAGCCACGTCATGTAAAGAAAACTTGCTCAGGCTATCTCTAAGCAAATCGACGCTTTCATCGCTTATCCTGGCACCAGTGCTACGATCTTCTTGGGTAAGAACACAATTGAAGTCGCCCATCACAATCACACACCTCTGACAATCAAGGTACGCGTGCAAATCACGGAAAAACAAACATCTTTCCCGCACATTTGTTGGGGCGTATACACATATCGTTCTAAATTTCTTACTCCCGTAAGAAAAGTCACACAAAACAAAACGCCCACGCAAGCAACTTATAACTTCTTCCACAAGAATACCCAGAGAGTTCTTGAGAAAAATAATACACCCAGCTGATGTTCCCACCGCATGGCTCACACACGCATTGTACCGCAATGAAAATTGTGATACCAAGCTATTAGTCGCATCCTCAGTACTAACCTTAGTCTCCTGGACCGCGAGCAAGTCAAGGTCCTTTTCTTGCATCAGGCGCTTCACCTGGTACTGTTTGCGACGCGCTCCTAGACCACGTACGTTCAGCGTACCAATGCGTAAAGGCGCAGTCACGCTAGCCATGCTGATGACAAGGGTAAAAGCACAACACTGCGCTTACCGTAACTCGTATACCGTGCAGTGGGAAAGCCAGGGTCTTACTTATCCCGTCCCTGACCCCCAACCGGCGACGATGACGCCGACCGGATTTCGGGGGCATATTTTTTACCCTTAGCGCCTGTGACGCGATGCCACTGACGCTCCGGGCGTTTCATGTTGCGTTCCGTGCTTTCTGCTCGGGGACGCTTCCCGCGTCCCGCGGTCGCTGCCGTATCCTCTGCGCTGGCTTCTGATGTACCGATCTCGCCACTGTCGCTCATGTCGTCCTCAATGGTTTCTTGACAATCCCGCTGGCCGCCTGTTTCGGCCATCTCCTCTGCTGCCTTCGTTGGGTCCTGGCTGTCTTGCGTTGGCACGTCAGCTTTCTCTTCAACAGTCGCCTGAACCATTGCGTCGCGTCCCGTGGCGTTGCTGCCTGGGGCAGACTTCTCGGCCTCCTCAGCATCCATTAAATTCTCTTGGGTGTCGTCTGCTGGCAGAGTGGTCTTAGTTACTCTGGCATAACTCCTGGCGCAATCCTGACTTTCATGTCCAAACGCTCGGCACACCCCGCAGCGCGGAGTCTGGCAGTCTCGTCGTATATGTCCTTGCATGCGGCACCTTAGGCAGAGCGGCGCCCGACCCGGGGCCACCAGAAGGACAGTGCCTCCTCCAAGCTTAAAAAGATGTGGCAAGTCGTCAAGCACTACACCTTCCTTCAGTTTCAGTCGCACAACCCTCGTCGTCGATGTCGCATGTTCGAAGCCCGCGACGGTCCAGTTGTCGTTTGAAACCTCCAGGACTTCACCAAATTCACTCAACACTTGTCGAATGCTCTCATTTGAGACAGCGAAGTCAACCCAGTGAATTTTCAAGGCGACGTCTTGTTGGATAGGGTCGATGACAGCACAGAAACCACCCTTGACTTGGAGTCCACCCGTTTTAAGCAAGACATCCTTGTCAGCTTTGCTTCGAAACTTCACCAACCAGATGTGATTCATCTGGAAGGCACCAATGCCAGTGATTGCCTTGATGACGCCTACTTCTTCTAACGGTGCCCGAAAGTCTTCCAACCGGTATGGTCGTTTTGCCAAATCACCGTGCAGAAACACGCACTGCTGCATGCTATCACCCGAAGGCAATGTCGGCAGCAAAAACCGGTAATCCGAAGGAGCAGAAGAAAGCCTGTCACCGCGGCCAGCAGCGACCGCCGAAGCACCTCGCACGGAGCGAGCCATCACACGTCCGTCTCCAACGGAAGCCGAAAAGAGACTACAGCCACGCGCCATGCTTGTGGCAGCGATATAACGGCGAGCTATTCATATGCACCATTTGCCGCTCGCGGTACGCAGATCTCGGAACAGCTTGAGCGTGTTTTCTATCACGCAATGCTTTTACAGTTTCTTTCAAATTGAAACTGCCCTAGAGACGCGCACAAAAAACTGGCCCCCTTCTGTAGCACTCAAGATGTATAAGGGGAAAAAAAAGAACACCGGACACACTTGGCGTCAGACGCCACCGCGTGGCAGGAGACGCAGAGGGGCCGCAGTTAAAAAGAAATATCAAACAGCGTCGGAAAGTCTAACAGTATCATATAATCAATTCGTGGCCGATCCCCCTGAGTGGGTATGAGTCATGTCGGAGGCAACAACAACAACAGCGTCGGCTTCTGCTTTGCGGAAACTCTCAGCGCGTTGCTGAAATACAAACACGTAACAACTATGACAGTTGTTAGTTCTGCCATGCTTGTCCTATGTATCCTTTTCGAGCGTCCTTTGTGCTGCGGCGGCGCGCTGCCAGTATCGAGCTGCTTGTCATTCTTCGTGTGACATTCTAATTTCTTGCTATCGCATTCATTGCATCGCACTAGTGGCGAAACTGGGACTTTTTGCAGGTAGCAGGCAATGTACTTGAAATAGATCAAAACATTATTATAGGTTTTTATAGTGTTATTAATATATTGTTTCAGGGGAACAGGAAAGTTTTTACTTCGTTTTATTTCGGCAGGTAGATTGTTCTATAAAGTGCAACCAACGCTAGAGTGGTTGTAAGAAGTTGCCGGCTTCGTAGTCGCGTGTGCGCAACCGGGAGGAAACAAATGATGAATGATGAAGGGAACTATTGTTAGTAAAAAACTGGGGGGACCCTTAAGCTTCACCTTTAAGAGCTTAACGCGATAGCTATATCCTGTTTCCAGTGCGTACTTCAATCACTTCGGTATGTACTAATGGGTAGCATGCTTCAAACCACGAGCAATTATGCGCGGGAAATGTTTTCGAACTTGCTATGCACCCACTACGTCGTCTTAAGGGAATACGTGCAGTAACGTGTGTGCCTTTTGTAATAGGTGGCCGGCTTTGAACCACGATGTCGTTGTGATATTTCACGTGTTCTGACGCCCGATGGCCATGTACGCTTGCACCACGCAATATTACTGCGATATTAGATGTTGTATTGTGACGCCTGTATACAGGATACGTGTGTTTGTAAAGCATGAAAGTTATCTTCACTGCATTACCTTGCAGAGCAAGTTTGTAATTCCAAACGGAAGCTTGGCTGTGTGGTAGAACACCTGCTTTCCACGCAGACGGCGTAGGTTCGATCCTCACTCGAACCCGGAAATTTTTATTATTTATTTTACTTGCATCTTTCTCGTTTTTTTCGGTCACGGACAAGATGATGATTTTTCGCTCACAACCAATGACACCGCCGCCGACATCGACACCGACGCCGGAATTTCGGTGAAACGAGCTCTTTAACGCTATCGTGTTAATACAATTATGAACCATAGTTGTAGTTTTATAGTCTGCGAGCAAGTTAAGAGGCATGATTTGAAGTTTCTGAAAGAGTGGTTTCGAAGTTGTAGACTCTAAGACGTTAGCGTGTACGGAAGAACACAGCCAGGAGGCATCGTAACGACATGTTCGAACGTGTTCTTCTACATTTTCTTCTTTGCCTTCACTGGTTGGCTGCGCGCTTATTATCATGTTTTCTACATCCGGCCCAGCCCCAGCACATGCCACGCAAATATAGCAACTGATTGAGGCACAACAATGAATACTACTAACAACTTCGTAAAATGTAATAAAAAAGTAAGTGATGAACAATATGATGAACGAACGCGGCTGAAGCAAAGGTTCACCTTTGCATCAGCCGCGTTCGTCGTCCCTCGCTCGCGCGCTTTTACCCGCAGGTAGAACATACGATATGCGGGGGGATGTTATCGATTTGGACTTTATACGGAGCATGACGGCGACGCCCACGTGAAAATCCCTGTCAAGAGTGACCATATAATTGCTATAGCAGTAAAAAGATTAAAGATAAACCATGAAGAGCAGTGGTTGTTACACGCGCCCAGGCTCTCCATCAACACATCGTGCCTAAAGAAAAATGTAGACTGATAACAGTCTTTTGGTTGGAAAATAACTCAACAGGGCAGCCAACTTCACTTTTGCATATGGTCCACTGGAGAAGAACACTATCTCCATACCCACGGTGTAAGAATAAGTTAGGTGCTGACACTCGCCGATCCGCTTAAGGAGAGGGCGCGGGCAGATTGTGTTCGCCGATAACCTTGAGCCGCGAGTAGTTTTCGCCGCATGAGTAGAGATGGCGCTACAGTATGGGGTCACATAAGGGTCACAGGAGCTCGCGCATGACGCATTCTGATATTCGCGCGCAAAGGAAGATCTTTCTGAAAGGTTTGTGTGCATGCTGTTCTGTGATTTAGAAACGCGTTGCCCTGTGAGACCTCTGAGTGCATTTGTTTCGCTGATTCGTGTTTTGTGATTCACTGAACATATACCTGACGCCGAGTACCTGTTAGCAGCCTTGTCGCTGGCTGCGCCTCGAAAGGGGCAAAATGTGTTTTGTCCCGAATTGCAAGTCGGGTATAGCATTTGTATGGAGCGTGTGTCGCTTTTCAAGGCTCAGCGTGAACCAGAGCGCTTAGATTAGTGGCGATGGGCGATGCCGAGAGCAGAGTCTTGGAGCCTACTGACCATGTGTGCGCGAAGCATTTCCCAGAAGAAGGGATCTTGCAATATATCATGCGGAATACAAGGGAGACGTCTTGTTGAGCCCCCCCCCCCCCCCAAAAAAAAACAAAAAAAAACTGTGCTCTCTTCGGATACTGTGCCTAGCATTTTCCCTGGCTGTCCAAAATGCCCGACGCAGCAAGAAACCAGGAAACCTCCGCGAAAGCTGCAGGCTCTACTGCCGACTTCGCGGAAGCGAGGGGGGCCAAAGGCTCAACTGCTTCTGAAGTGCCTAACCCTACCGCTGAAAGTACGCCAAATTTATTGCGCGTAGAATCAGCGAGTTGATGGCATGGCGATGCTGAATCAACAGGCACGCTACGCGAGTGGCGCGCTTCGACTTCAGCAGCGACGGGCCTCTTCCACGGGAAGAAGAGGATGCTTCTCAACACCACGCTGATAGTGCGAGTGGCCTTTAGCTACCGACTCACTGCGTCATGAAGCCGGAAAGGTAATTTCTTGTTTTAAATTCAGATGCCATTTCCTGAGCGGTCTCATCTATGCTTATTAGCACCAAGAAACATTAAATATGTTGTAGGATAACCTGTGAACAGAACACGCGCACATGCACGCACGCACACACACACGCGCGCGCGCGCTCGCGCACGCCCACATGCACATACATACACGCACACTCACACACACACGCGCACGCATACACGCTCATACACGCACACATGTACGCACACTATCGCCTTCCCAATCGCTAGCGTGCCGTTGCTTTTCGGTGGAGACTGCCGCAAGGTCGGCAAACCGCAAACGTCCTCCAGCTGCTATCCTTATTAAAACTACCTCGAATTTTCGCTCACGGCCAACGCTGCTTTTTTGCTCAGAACCAAAGACGCTGACGCCGACACCGCCAACACCGGAAATTCAGCGAAACGAGCAACGCTGTCGCATGAGAATGCGACCGCCCTCCAGACCAACGTTTGCTGTTGTCGGAGCATTTAGATGACAAAAACGTTGTTCGGAAATAAGCTGCATATACAACAAGAAAATAAATTTCGTTAGTGCAAAATTCCCAATGTATTAATTTATATCCATGAGGTAAACAAGCGAGGCCCCGCAGCAACAATCCGCTCAGCGTGGATCCGCGCCTTTTCCCAGTGAGCCACCGTCTGTTAGCGCCACCTGTCGCCACCAAAAGGAAACAACCTAGGCGGCGAACACAATCTGGACGCTGCTCCGGCCGCAGAGTCATCACCTAAAATATTCCTATACCATGTAAGAATATTCTTACACTATGTCCATACCTAAAGAGAGAGCAATATGTCCGTTGGTATCCACGTACGTTTCCTCCTTCCAACGAACTGACAGGCGTCCGTGAGCTTTACGGATGTTTTGGCCGTGCGTCTGAAGGACTATTTTTGCAGTGTAGAGAGAAGGGACAAAAATAAAGTGGGTAAAATGAGGACATTTTGCCGTAAAGGGCAGAGAACTGGGCTATGAATTTGCATTTTTTTCCCTATAGTTAGATAGATTTAATCGAAATGGACAATTAGGGCATTAGGCCAACTTAAAAATAAGAGAAAGACGAGAATGTTTTTTTTCTTCATTTATTCAGCCTGGTCATACACCTGTCACCGCCCTGTTATAAAGGGGACGCTCATAGCATCCATCCATCCATCTATCGCTGGAATCACTGGCGGTGGAGCGAGCGGCGCCCGGAAAAAAATGGTGCAACTATGGTCCTTAGAATATAGTGCAACGCCATATATCGCGTTGCGCTATATTCTAGGGACCATAGTTGCGCCACTGTTTTCTGGGTGCCGCTCGCTCCACCACCAGTGATTCCAGCGATGAATGGCGTTGCGCTATATTTTAGGGATCATAGTTGCTCCATTGTTTTCCGGGCGCCGCTCGCTCCACCACCAGTGATTCCAGCGATGAATGGATGGATGGATGCTATGAGCGTCCCCTCTATAACGGGGTGGTGGCAAGTGTGCGACCAGGCTCAATAAATGAAGAAAAAAAAACGTTTTCATCTTTCAGTAACTCTATTCCAAGATCGACTGGGCTGTCCACTAGCGTACATATTGGGTATTACAGAGAGCATGATTTCTCCCGCTGCCGAGCGATGGCGCCGGTAGACCAGCTTTTGAAGGAGTTGCAGGAACATGCCGGCAAAATAAACCAGATCCACACTTCGTATTACCCATGACACAAGCCCTTTTATAATGCAGCATTCTTCATTCGCACATGAAATTGTCCGTAACAAGTTCATATCGAATTTTTCGTAGACTTTGCTTATTTTGTAAGGGACCGAAAAAAATAACGCTCACATTGAATCTGCCTGCTAAAGTTATGACTCTATGTGACAGGTCATGTGGGAATAGGATTTAACACTGTTTTTTTTTTTTTTTTGCCTTTTCGAAAGAGAGAAAAAAAAAGGATTGCCATTTTATTACTTGCGTTTACGCTATTTTAGATCGTGTTTTCACCAAACTTCTGAAAGCTGTTGCATATAACCAGCGCGTTTGAGAGCGGAAGATCAGTTATCTACGTGAGCGTGTGGAATCCCGTTAATTAAGAGCCTCAATACAAGCAACGTCCTTCGAGAGGCTACCTTAGGGCATGTGGGAATAGAGAAAATGTATTAATTCTGCATGCTCATAAGCAGTTGCGGGGGCTCTTGAAGCACGGTGGATTTCATGTAAATGTAACAGCTGCCCCTGGGTGTCCCTGAATCAGTGTGTCGTATCCCGATGCACCACAGTTTGAGTGAGTCAGCGTGAGTTACGTCCGAATCGCTTCTGACTCCAATGGTATTGCAGTTCACGTGGTGCCTAATGAAGATTGCCCTTTGTATCCGCTAGTTCATTACTGGACCGCTTCCATAAATCACAGTGATCAAGCAAGTGAATGTAACGTGATCTGAGATAAGTGGCTAGGAAGAATCTTCGTATAAAAGCGCAGGTATTATATTTCTGCAGAACTCGAGCCATTTTAAATGCGAAGCACTTTGGGGGCCCGGCTTGGCGCCCATCTATCTGATATGTGGCGTGATCTGCTCACAATAAAGCGCTCCCCATAAAAAAGGCTAGCAATGCTCAAACCCGGATTAAAAGGACCGATCAAGGTCCTAGATAACATAATTAACAGAAACAGTCAAGAAGTAATTGCATTAATTCATTTAAAATTACTACAATGTTTCGGAAACATGGGGCTGACTCCGGCGGGGCATAAGAGAGGGCGCCACCACCTCGCCTAGCGAGCGAATGCCCCTCCCCCTGAGCCGCCTCTGCGTCGCTACTTGACTACATCTGATGGGGGGAAACACCTGACGGAACTCGCTGCAGACGACGCGTATCTCAACTGCCGTAACAAGCAGGAAGTCTATAAAGGGCAGCAAGAAGTAGCGCACAAGTCGCACACCGAGTTTGTGAATCTGCCTAAAGAGATTCTACTCGTGCCAGAGAAGCCCTACATGCTTACTTGAAAAATTGGTGGCATTGACGCTTTGGTAAATGGAGCAGTGGGAACTCTACGAATGGGAATCGCTGGGTTCCCGTGCCGTGCGGTGCACTTCCTCAGGTTTCACAGTAGTGGAGCTACCATACGCTTTTTTTCATTAAGCTAGGTGTGACTTCCAGCTGGGGGTTGGAGCATATAGGGCTGGATGATTTTTGTGAGTCTAAATTTGAGTGGATCTTATCGAACTCATCTCAGTCAAAGCGAATGGCTGATTTGCTAATGCCATCAGGTAATATACCACGGCAGTTCTTGCTTGATACGAGAAATCACTACACTAGGATTCGTGCTTGCTACGAGAAATCACTACACTGGGATACAAGTTAGGAAGGCCCGGGAGGCCACGCCCGGAAGTCTGAAGTGCGACAGCCGATTGCCCCCGCGACAAAAAAAAGAAAAAAAAAACACAGGCCCACTCATGTGCCCGACGGTGTTGTCACCGGCCGTCCGGCTGATGACATACATGACCAGGATTTGGGATGGATGGATGGATGCTATGAGCGTCCCCTTTATAACGGGGTGGTGACATGTCTGCCACCAGGCTCGAAAAAAAACTTTCTTTTTATGTTGGCCTAATGCCTTATCTACATTGATTAAATCTATGTTATTACAGCAAAGAAAAATATAAGTTCACGGTCCATCTCTCTGTTTCTTAGGGCAGAATGACCTTATTTTTCCCCCCTTCTTCATTTTTTGTCCTTTATCTCTACTTTTCTGCCACCAATACTCTAACCGTCTCTTTACTTATTTCTATCGCGGACGTGTTCAGCTTTCCATTGATGTCCCTAAAACCCAAGGCTTCATGTAGACTCGTGTCCACACGTATATCTGGGTGGATATCGCCACATTCAATCAGTACATGTTCCATCGTTTCCTTAGTTCCCCCACAACATGTACATTGTTCTTCTTCGTTACAGAATCTCGCTTTATAGCTACGCGTTCTAAGGCAACCCGACCTTGCTTCAAACAGTAAAGCGCTTCCCCTTGAATTATCATGAAACCTCTCCCCTCCTTATTTCATTTTTTCCCTTTCGGTAGTCACTGAGAGCCGGCTTCTTTTCCATCGCTGTCATCCAATAAGTCCTCTCCGCCTCTCTGACTTTTCGCTTAATGCTCCTTGTTGCCATGTCGCCCACACTGCTAGCCGTATATTTACTGGTGAGCCTCCTAGTTCTTTTTCTCCACTGCGTGTCGACGCTTTTTCTATACAAATACCTGAAAACCTTCCCCTGCCCATCTACTCTCCTTCATTTTCCTCAGCCTCTCTTCAAATCTAATTTTGCTCTGAGCTTCCCTCACTTCAAAACCTGTCCATCCCATATCACCCTTTACAGCCTCATTTGTCGTCTTCCCGTGAGCGCCCAACGCGAGGCGTCCCACAGTCCTTTGATTTACATCCATTCCTGATTGCACCTCTGACTTCATGCACACCACTGAGTTCCCAAATGTAAGCCCCAGAACCATCACACCCTTCCACAGCCCTCGAAGCACCTCGTACCTATTGTATCCCCATAACGCTCTGTGCTTCATGATTGCAGCATTCCTCTTTCCCTTTGTTACCGATGCGTTCTCTTGTACCTCCATATATCTATCCCCCTCATTTACCCACACTCCGAGGTACTTGTACTCGCTTACCCTCGGTATTTTCTTGGCCCTGGGACATTTGCACGTAGCGCCATCTCTTGTCGGTGACAGCGGTGGCCTGCCGTAACTGAATAGAAAATAGGCGAAAAAAATCATATCTGACGAAAAAAAGCTAGTTATCAAAAACGGCTCCAGGTTCTACTCAGCAGAGACTTAATTCAACATTCTATTAAAATTAGTGTCGCACTACAAACCACTTGGCACCCCAGAGTGTTTAATATCTAACAATGGGGCCCCATGTATTTCCAATGGGCGGTGTTCAATTGTCTTGGGAAGCCACACGCTTTGTAGTGCCATACTGAAGCTTCGCCAAAGGGTTCCAGTAGGTCTCTGCTGTATAGATCCCGGAGTCGTTCTTGATGGCTAGCTGATCTCAAAAGATATTATTTTTTCGCCTATTTGCCCTCGAGTTATGGCAGGACGCCATTACTGCCGCCGAGAGATGGCGCCACGTACAGATGTCCCCAAATCCTGGGAATGAGTACAGAATACACGCCCATTGGCGCAGGCTTATATTCGCATTTGAAGAGGAAATATCGCTGTCTTCTAAATTTGTACCCAAATGTTGCTCACGTCCGTCCGCCCGTCCGTCCGTCCGTGCCCTGGCATGGTGCCAGGTGGCCGCCGGGACGCGCCAACGGACGCCGGTCCCGTCGGACTCTACAGCGCTCGCGCTTTGTTAGCGTAGCGTCGCTGTGCCCAGCGTGTCCAATCATGCAAGAAGGGAGACGCGCGCATCGCGTTCCATTCTGACCGACCCCATCTCAATGGTCACAGGCGTTCGCCAAACACTCTTTGCAATTTACAAAGTGTCCTTCAATTTTTTACAACATGTTGAGGCGCCTTGCACTGGTCACCAATATGAAAGGTGGAGTGGGAGTCAGCGCAAATGGATGTTCCGATTCTTCAGCGCCGACCTCTGTGAAACACCGACGCGCGATTCTAAATGCTTTATGAATCGCACAAGGGGACGTATAGTGTACACGGCGCGTCATCATTTTGCAGGCACTGCATACAATGTGTCAGGAAGCCGCTCGTATAGAGGATTGTCTCGTGGGCGCCGCCATGTTGCTTAGTAGGGCAGGGCTGCCTCTGATCTGGCAACCCACTATAGCCTGCGCAAATGCGCGAACACTCGGCTTTTGCATGGCCAGGCGCACTCCGAGCCGTTTTGCGCCCACCAGCATGCGCACTCTGAGCCGTTTCCACACACCAGAAAGGAGGAAACGCGAGTTTCCAGACCGCTCTACCTCGCATTGTGAAAACGGTCTGTAGCTGAAACAACAGTACGTGTTCAACGCAATTGGCCCGACGGCGCAGGAATGATAAAAGGCACGTGATGTTACGAACGCGACAGCAGGACAACACTCATGTAACGACCATGCTCGTTTGACGATCCAAATGAAGTTTCGCTTAATCACTGACGCTGGCTTGCATATTGAAATTACATTTTAAAATATTGACGCCCGTGTATCACGGGAGGGCGCTTTCAACGGCCGCTGAGCCGGACGACGCTAAGAGT
>JALIZH010005879.1:0-27706 GCA_030522465.1 Rhipicephalus appendiculatus | reverse complement strand
ACACAAGCAAGACGTGCAGACACTACTGCAGACTATGAAAGAGTTGTGTTGTAACATCGCATTCTCAAGCAGGGGTTCTGGAACTCAAATTTGAGTGGCGCAGAAGAGGGGGCATATTTAGTCATTGCATACTTTTGGTTACCCCGAAACAAGACCTTTATCATTAATTTCGGAACGGGGAGGCCTCCCTGCAGTAACGCCACCACAATGGGGCAAGTATCCCCAAGCGCACAGTTCCTTTTTTTTTTTTTGAAGTCTAGCTTGCAGCAACACTTACATTTTGTATGAGCACAAGTCATTGTACAGCCGCTGAAGAACTCTGCGGCGATTTCCATAGTAGTGTCCCTGCTGATGTCTTTCGATGCTGAGTTTGACATCGAGAGACATGTTTCGTAGCACATAAACTGTTCGTTCGTTCTAAAAGACTGAAGATGGTGCAGTTTCTTCGACGTTCAGCATGTCAACAATCCTGCAAAAAAAAATGAAGGATAAAGTGTGTGTGCATTGCATAAGCACATGTCTGCCCGTTTGTCATGATCCTTAGGTAGAGTTTGCCTTGAGTACAACTTGAACTTGTCACACGGCCTTGACTGCTATGAAGTCGAGGGCTTAGCAATTCACAGAAGTCCCAGATTGATGCTCAGCAGGGCCTAAATGCAACCACTGCATAAAGGCCTCGGTCAAGCATCAATCTGAGGGCAAATGTAATGGAAGTGACTGTTGTATCTGGTAAGGCCAGGCAAGTGCGCACAATTTATGGTCAATCTCTTCGATCAACACCAGAGCACTATGAACCTCTACAAACCCGCTGGTACTGTGCCAGTCTCACATATTAACAGGTTAGAAGCCATACAGGGATAAGGCATCAACGCTAAACTATCATTGTGTTTAAATAACAACACAGTGCATGAGTATGAAGGTAAGTGAGCTAAACACAAGCAGGCCTCGATAAATCTCGCGGCAATGGCAGAACAAGAACGAACACAGGTCGATGTATGGAACCACGATTATATAATGACAAAGGGAGAGATCTTGCAAAAAATGGCAGAACTAATGACTGCAAATAGCTTGAAGCAGTGTGGAAAAAAAACGAGGAAAAGAATGGAATAACAAAGGCAAAACGAGCACAACAGCACTCATGCTGTTGTGTTCGTTCCTGACTTTTATCCTCACTTTTTTCGCGCTGCTTCAAGTTATTCGCAAGATGGACCGACTCGCCCGAACCAACAAGCTGTTGCTAATGGATTACAGTGACATTTGCAGGTCTATTTATGTGTGCTATGCAGACACTTAATTGGGTGATGCCGTGGCTACGCCACCGCGACACCCCACTAGTGATGGTATCACCCAATCGCGTGTTCGCATAGCATACTGTTTGGAAAACAAATAGCTGCAGAATACAGTTCCTGGGGTTGAGTACGTACATAAATCTTGGGTATGCAATGTGCACTGGGTATTTCTATAGAGTTTCCTAATAAATACGTTAGAGGGAAATCTGGCGCTAGTGTTAATGGGAGCTGTAACGCATGGCGCCTCCGCCAACATGGGAATGATGGGTAGTACACAGATTCGTGTTTTCGTTTTTCGGCTCCGTTAGGCTCCAAGTGGCCTGGAACCACTTTTTCGCAAGATGTTCAGCAAATGTTCAGCAGTTCCACATCACAACCTTAACCTTTCTAGGCTCGCCAATTCAAATCTGCTCGCGAAGTTCAAACAATCCATTCTTTTATCCGAAACAAACACGAAAGCACAACAATGAACAGAGCTACAAATATGTTTGAAGCTGCAAGCACGATGATTAGGTAAAGCCGTGTACTACCCATCATTGCCGTGGAGGCTGAACGACCGCAGCGCCAGAGTTCCCTCTAATAAATATTGTAGGAAACTCTATGGGTATTTGTACAAGGACATCAAGTGATGTGTGCATGGCAAATGAGACCACCAAAGTTTCAAACTCGAGATAATTGTGTTGTTTCATTCTCCTGCATGCATAGGTACCTCTCACTGATCATTAGTAGCGAGTATAACCTTCAACACATCTTAATAGGGTTTCAAAGTAAGCATGAACGATCATCCAGCTGAGCTGACAGCACCTGAGAATGTCCTCAACATGACATTTCTAGTGGCTGTTCCCGCTTCTCTGTGACGTTTTGTCCCTTCCCCGGGTAATGATGGCATCACAAACTTGCAGAGGTCGCACAGCACCACCTTGAGTAGCAAATGACAATTGCTTCTGTTTTTCTTCCCTAGTTTATTAGTCCAACCGATCTCTAGGTGGTTCTGGCTGCTAGCGTCAGGGCCATTATAAGTGGCATAGTCAGCTTGCTGTCACACCATGGTAAGATTTTAGTCAGGCGATATTATATCATTTCAGCACAGGGAATATTGCTAGGAAAAATATGCACTTGAGAAGCAACCTTACCGGTACTGCGCTGTCTCCTTAATGAGGAGCTTTGCTTTGTCTGGGATGACAGACTCGTCATCCATGTCAACACACATTTCAAAGTCCTTGTCATAGACCTGGTGGAAACACAATTCACTAAAATATACACACCTCACTGCTCCTAAATCACTGTCTACTGCATCATGTCTTTTAAAATCTTTGTTTTCACAGCGTGGTCCTGCACTGCATCATCAGTGCACTTAACAAGTAGACTAATTTAGCTAGACATGTAAACTTTGCACGAGTGCTTTGTCGTGTTTTTAAAGTGCGTTTGCCAATTTTACAACACCTAAATAAAGAAAACAGTACGATAATATCAGAACAAGTCACATGAAGCCATAATATAATGCCATTTGGTCACACTGTCACTATCATTTTTACCTCATGGAGTTAAAGTGGCAAGGTTGGCTGATAGGTTAGTTGATAAACCAAAGTATACATACTCAGTAATGTAATACAGGTCAAACCTATGTGTAAGAAATATGTAAATTACTACTTCAGCCATTTACATTATTGGCAGAACATGTTGTATTGACAATGCAGACTTCAGCGCTTTAGAGTTAAAGAAAACAATTTCATGAAATTGAGGTCCCTGGAAATCAGAGGAATTCAGCATCAGTACGGTAAAATACCCTAGTTTGCCGTGGATGGGATATGACTGGATGGAAAAGTGGATGGCAAAACGACCACGACTGTAGCTGAATTGGCAGAGCACTGGGCGTGTTATCAGAAGGTTGTGGATCCGGTCTCTATTGGCGGCAAGTTGCTTCACCTACTTGAAATTCCTTTGTATTTATGCCATAATTACTCTACGACAGTTAAAAACTACAAATAATGACCTTTATGCCTCCTTTTACTTCACTGTCCATTTAATTAGGCTGCGTCTAAAAAAGAAATGAGACCTTGATATCCATTTCCTTTTTAGTCTTCGACTGACACTGCAAAAGTGTTGCGCGTGTGTGAGCATTTCAACCAAGCAGCCGAGACCACAGACTAGTAGAACATTTTTTTTCTGCCTTTGCTTTCTTTCGCTTATCACTTTCTCTCTCTACGCCAGGGAACCTACAATGGGGCATGACAATCACGCAGCAATTAAGTCGATGTATGGGGCAGACTTAGCGCCCCCCCCCCCCCCCCCCAATAGGTGACTAGCCCCCCCCCCCCTATTTTGCCGTGCGCACGCCTGTGGACCCTCATACAGAGTGACAGGAAAATCACTCACCTTCAAGCTCATTCCGGAGAAGTCGAGACCTTCGAAAGGCTTGCTTTTTTGATGTGATCGGTCAAATGTTGCTTCGTCCATGATCCATGAAATGTGACGACGATGTTTTTATCGCCGTAGGCGACAAGACACTTGGATGCCATCAAACGTGCTGTGAACTTGCGGGACAGAAAAAGCTCAGCTGCCGTCGCTGCAGTAAATCTTGGTTGTAAGGCTCGACGACGACCTCCTCTATTGAACATGTGCGAGAAGCTGTTTCAGATGCGGCTTGCTACCGCGAATCCACAGTTGCGGAGGAAGACTTATAAAAGTTACAGACGCATCACAATCCAAAAGAGCTAATTTTTATGGTATTAAATACACAACGCAGTGGAAGTGTTGCTTTTTTTTGCTATTCACAACAGCTGCTTGTGTACGTAACGGCGCCCGACACTCAGCGCGGTTATCTTTGAAAAGAAGTAACGGCTTCCTCGAGGTAGCCGTCTTAATATTTAATTAATGGCCCTCCAAAATTGTAAGCCGAAAGAAAAAAGGTGCGTCGAGTAGAACTGGCGTCATCGCCAACCACTTCCTGTGCGAGAGCCCGCTGCGTGACCGCTGGGCGTGCAGGCTGGACGTAACGCTACAGACAGCTGTCAAGGGGCAGCTTGGACCGTCCACCCACACACTCAGCGAATACTTTTTCTTTTTATTTTCTTGTGCGCAGTGGTGGGTGTGTGTATGTAATTGTATATAATTATCTGCGACGACTTCGCGCGTTCCCTTAGTTGGTGAAAGCTTTCCAAGTTAATAGGCGTAAAGTAGCCGACATAAGAAAGTATAATATGGAGAGAATTGAGCATGCTCTAAAGAACGGAAGAAGCCTCAAAGCTATGAAGACAAAACTGTGCATAGGCAAAAAATCAGATGTATGTATTAAGGGACAAGGAAGGCAAGGTCACAACCAATATGGATAGAATAGTTGAGGTAGCGGAAGAGTTCTACAGAGATCTGTACAGCAGCCGAGACAGTCAGGATGATAACGTAAGAAGCAATAATAGCCCAGAGGAATCTGACATCCCACCAGTATTGACAGGAGAAGTAACGAAAGCCCTAAAGGGAATGCAAAGAGGCAAAGCCGCTGGTGAGGATCAGGTAACATCAGACCTGTTGAAACCCCGCAGGGGCGTCTGCGCAAGCAGGCGTTTGGTGTGTGGCGACACCACGGACCCGAGCTAACGGGGGGGGGTTTCGACCTCCTCCCACGCCTCGCCGTGCGTGGCTCAGCCGTGTCCGGGGAAAAGGGGATCCTGGGGGTTGAGCCGACGCCGGGTGATTGGACCTATAAGGCCCCCCGGCGGAGGCAACACACCCCTTTGGCCCGTGCTTCACGTAGACGGCACCCCTGGGCTGACCCACCCAGGGGAAATCGGCAGTCGCCTTTTCCTGTCTCCTTCTCTCCCTACATCTTCGTCTTTCTCTCTCTCTTTTATTCTTTCCCTGTCCTCTTCTCTCTTCTATTCACTTCCAATTTTCCAGGCGGCGAGGGTTAACCTTGTGTGGGTGCCCAACCTTGGCCACACATATTTGGTTATAGTGATAGCGTACTGCTGGCGTTGTGCGAACTTTTCAAGTTTAGCCGCGTCCCCTTGTTGGGCTCCTTGGTGGGCGGTTGGCGCTGTTGCCGAACATATTCACTTCTCTTATGGCTAAACAGGCTTCTTTTGTCGACGATCGCCCTCAGAAAAGAGGGCGCACCGAAGCAACTTTTCAATTTTTTTTTCCAAAAGAACAGTGACAACTTTCCGAAGTACCACGTAATTCATAGTGAGGGCAGCACAAGTGCTCGCAAATTGTCCCCTTTCTTGGTAGCGAAATGCCTCGGAAATACAATCGGACCAGGCTACAAGGCCACAAAGATGAGCAACGGTGACCTACTTCTTCAACTGAAAGACAAAGACCAATTTGAGAAAATGAATGACTTAAAATGCATAGGTGACGTAGCAGTCACTATGTCTGCACATCGAACAATGAACACGAGCCGTGGCGTAATCTCTGAAGACGACTTCTTAGACCTTAGCGATGAAGAACTTCTAGATGGTTTCCGGGATCAAAATGTTATAAAAGTGGAAAGAATCCTAATCCGTAGAAATAATGAGCAAATCCGCACCAAGCACATCATACTAACCTTTGATACAAGTGTCCTCCCTAGCACGCTAGATGCAGGGTACATCAAACTTCGTGTGAGGCCGTACATCCCAAATCCTCGGCGGTGCTATAACTGCCAGCGATACGGGCACGGATCCCAGACCTGCCGTGGAAAGCAGACATGTGCTAAATGCAGTTCCAATGAACACACATCCGACGTTTGCGACTCATCCGCACATTGTGTGAACTGTGATGGAAGCCATCCAGCCTACTCCAGAACATGTCCTAAATGGAAGATAGAAAAAGAAATCATTTCCCTAAAAGTAAAAGAAAACATCACATTTCATGAAGCAAGGAAGCGACTCTCATACCTTGATCACACCAGTTTTGCCGAGGTGGCGCGACGGGGGGCAGCGTCACAAATGTCTCGGCAATCTACCGCGGTCGCTAGCAGTGGCCCGGTAGTCAATTTGCCCACCCCTCAGGTGGCAGCTGCTGCTGCTCTGCCATCAACTTCGAAGACAGGTCCTCAGACTTTGGTGCCACAGGTCCCAAAGCTGATCCGAACTCCAAGGCAGGAGACGAAAGTCTCGGTGCCCGGTCCTCGATCTTCCAGTGCCTCAGAGAAGGCTATGGAGGTCGACGGACGAACACCAGCGTCGTCGACGCCCAAAGATCAGCGCTCCTTGGAGCGCAATAAGAAAGGAAAACATCCCGTAACTGCTCCGCCAAAGGGATCGGTAACCTGAAGGGTTACCTCCCTTGCACACATACATAGATATCTTCAACACGTGCATCTGAACACAGAACCCATACATTTTCTTCAATATGTCCACACAAATACTACAGTGGAATGCCAGGGGCCTATTTCATAACCTAGATGACATCAAAGACTTACTAAATGACTATCAGCCAAGAGTGTTCTGTGTTCAAGAAACACATTTAAGGTCAACTCATAGGAATTTCTTAAATCAATACGTGGTTTTTCGTAAAGATCGAAATAGTGGCAACTCATCAGGAGGTGTAGCAATCATTGCGCAAAAGACCGTTCCATGCCAGCACATTGCCCTACAAAGCTCTCTCGAGGTTGTGGCTGTTCGGGCTATTTTATTCAATCATCTGATAACTGTTTGCTCCATCTATATACCCCCCCGGCGAAAGGTTCGACAAAATAGAGTTTGAAAAGCTGATTGACCAGCTTCCAGAACCATATGTTTTAATTGGAGATTTTAATGCTCACAGTGCGTTATGGGGCGATACTCGATGTGATACGAGAGGTCGCGCAATAGAAAATTTTCTTCTCTCATCTGGAGCCTGTCTCTTCAACAAGGCAGAGCCGACATACCACAATACCACACACAATACATATTCATGCATAGATTTAGCCATCGGGTCAGCGTCACTTCTACCTTACCTACATTGGAAAGTTATTAATAATCCATATGGGAGTGACCATTTCCCTACTCTTTTAGAAACAAGACAATGGCATGACGGACCAGCTTACCCTAAAAAATGGAACCCTCGCGGTGCAAACTGGGAGAAATTTAGAGAGCTATGCATACTTCGCCTCGAAGAGGTGGACTACCTAGATGTAGAAGAGATGGCTAACTATATCTCTGAATATATCCTCACTTGTGCTAGAAAATGTATTCCTCAATCTAGCGCTAATAGGGTCAATGCGAAACCATGGTGGAATAATGAATGCGAAATTGCAAAAAAACGCCAAAACAAAGCATGGGGATATTTTTCTCGCTACCCAACAGTAGAAAACTTCGTACACTTCAAAAGTTGCAAAGCAAATGGCAGGCGTATCCGTCGTATAGCCAAAAGGGAAAGCTGGACGCGCTACATATCTTCAATAAACTCTTACACATATGCCAGCAAGGTGTATAATAGGGTCCATAAACTCAAAGGAAACCGGCCGAATCCCTTCCCTATGGTCAATGACTCATGCGATACAATAGAAAAACAAGCAAACACTCTTGGCGAACACTTCGAGAAAATATCGAGCTCAGAAAATTATACCGCTAAGTTCCTACACCATAAAAGCGTAGCTGAAAGTGTACCTCTGCGTCCGAACAAACCTCTATCAGATGGATACAATCAACCACTATCACTCCATGAACTGAAGCTTGCCCTTGGTTCCTGTGGAAGTTCATCCCCTGGTTCTGACACAATTACCTATGAAATGATCGAAAATCTCCCCGGCGAAACCCTAAACTGCCTTTTAGGTCTTTACAACAAGATGTTCGATACTGGCACGATACCATCTGCATGGAAAGAGGCAATAGTCCTACCAATCCTCAAACAGGGCAAAGATCCTTCCTCGGTGAATAGTTACAGGCCTATTGCACTCACAAGCTGCCTACTCAAAGTGTTCGAAAAAATGATTAACCGCCGTTTAGTCTATTATTTAGAATACAACGGTATATTGGACCCTTGCCAATCTGGCTTCCGAAGAGCTAGGTCCACAACTGATAATCTTGTCCTCCTCGAGTCATATATACGCGACGCATTTGTACATAAGCAACACTGTCTTTCTGTTTTCTTTGATCTTGAGAAGGCGTATGATACTGCCTGGCGATACGGAATCCTACAAGACTTATCGTCCTTCGGAATATGCGGCAGGTTGATTTACATCTTAAGAGATTACCTATCTGAAAGGAAGTTTCGTGTAAGAATAGGCAGTGTATTATCGCGCACGTTTCTTCAAGAAAATGGAGTACCGCAAGGAGGGGTATTAAGCTGCACACTCTTTATAGTTAAAATGAACTCTCTTCGCTCTGTTATTCCACCTGCGATATCATATTCAGTCTACGTGGATGACATCCAAATCAGTTTTAAATCGTGTAACCTGACTATATGCGAACGCCAGATACAGCTAGGTGTTAACCGCCTTGCGAAATGGGCTGACGAAAATGGTTTTAAGTTTAACACTGACAAGACTACTTGTGTACTGTTCTCCAGACGAAGAGGTATACACCCTGACCCTTGCATACTAATGAATGGACAAAGCTTAGTCACTGCAAAAGAACAAAAATTCCTCGGTGTAGTTTTTGATGCTAAGCTCACCTTCATCCAGCACATAAAACAATTGAAGCTAAAATGCCTTCAGACCATGAACATTTTAAAGATTTTATCTCATCAATCGTGGGGCACAGACAGGTATTGTCTCATATCTCTGTTTAGAAGCCTGGTTCTTTCGCGCATCGATTATGGTTGCATAGTATACCAGTCAGCTTCAAAGACGGCACTCAAAGTATTGGACCCTGTATACCATTTAGGTATACGCCTGGCACTTGGAGCATTCCGTACCAGCCCTGTACAAAGTCTTTATGCAGAGTCGGATCAGTGGCCGCTGGACTATCAGCGCACATATCTAGGAGTCACCTATGCAATAAGAACCATGTCTCTGAAGCAGCACCCATGCAAAGTACTTTTGAATGACGTCTCCACAACTCAGCTATACATTAACCGTCCTTCTATCGCACCACCGTTTCCGTTGGCAATAAAAGCTGTTGTTGAAAAACTTGGAATTCGTTTCGCGGACATACAGGAAAGTGACCATACTGAAATCGTTCCTCCCTGGCAGCAGTGTCCGGTCGCCTGTGACTGGTCCTTTAAAGACCTCAAAAGGAAAACCTGCCCCAATGCGCTAATTGAACAACATTTCTTGGCCCTTGAGCACAAATATCGTTCAGCCGCCTTCTCTGATGGTTCAAAGTCCCAAACATCCGTATCCTGTGCAGCCTACGGCCAAAACTTCTCCGAGACCAAAACCTTGCACATGCATACCAGCATTTTCACGGCTGAAGCGTATGGTATCCTGCTTATTATTCAGCACATTGTACAACACAAGATACAAAGGTCTATAGTTTACACAGACTCTCTGAGCGTTGTTACTGCACTGTCTTGTGGCAAGTACAACAAAAATCATGTCTTTAACAAGCTTCTCACTGAGATCCATGCAGCTTATAACCTAAAGCTTTCTGTTGTCCTATGCTGGGTGCCAGGCCATTCTGGGATCGCGGGCAATGAAATAGCGGACAAGAATGCCCGAGAAGCTGCAAGTCGGGACACTATAGATATAAGCACTGTTCTGGGTGTCGATTTAAAACCTGTTGTACGTAGAGGGCTACGGAGCCACTGGCAAGCTGAATGGGACAAACAAGTCGACAACAAGCTCCACCTAGTAAAACCACAACTAAGAAAAGTCATCCCACAAAAGCTCAATAGATTCACAGAAGTCACCATAGCACGGCTCAGGATAGGCCACACTTATGCCACACATAAACACCTCCTCACAGGCACTGATCCACCGACATGTATGCACTGTGGAGAGAATCTAACCGTTTTACATGTCCTCATTGAATGCCCCGGACTTCACCAAGAGCGACTGACTCATTTTAGGGAGCTCTACCGGTATCGTATTCCACTTCATCCCGCGCTATTTTTATCACTCGATCCAATGTTTAACCGTAAGAGACTTTTTAGGTATCTTGCGAAAGTGAACTTTTTATCAATGGTATCATTCCATCCTAGTCACCAGGCTGGGCCTCACGTGTGAGGTACCGCCTGTTGCGAAAAAAGTATGTCTGAGCTTTCGCAGTTCCTTGCTCGAGCAAGGACTGGGCAGTGAGGGTCTCGGACCTTGCCGACTCATTTACCATGAGACTGCAGCCAAAGAATTGAAGGCCTTGTAACAGAGTGACATTAATTTTAGCCGAACTATACCTTTATACACTTCATAGATATGCCCTGCAAAGCATATATTTTAAATTATTTTTAGTCTAATAACCTGAAAAGACAAAATACTTGTAGTGGCGCTCTTTGGCCTCAGATGCCCTTGCGCCAATAAAATTTAATGTAATAATAATAAAGACCTGTTGAAAGACGGTGGAGAGATTATGTTAGAAAAATTGGCCACCCTGTATACGAAGTGTCTCTCGACAGGGAGGTTACCAGATTCTTGGAAGAATGCCAACACCATCTTGATCCATAAGAAAGGGGACGTCAAGGACCTGAAAAATTACAGGCCCATCAGCTTACTGTCTGTTGTCTACAAGCTATTTACAAAAGTAATTGCTAACAGAATTAATACGACATTAGAGTTCAATCAACCAGGACCAGGCAGGATTTCGTACAGGCTTCTCAACAACAGACCATATTCATACTATTGTAGCGCATCACCGTCGCCATTCATTATCATCATCGTTTACCAACACCGCATCCGTGGACTTGTGTACCCGTGCCAGCACACCGAACGCCCTACAACGCCGAGGTTGGTGTTGCGCCGACACCGCAGTCCACACCAGCACTCCCGACCCACGGCCAACGTTACCGCCCAATGTCGTCGACACCAACTGCTCCCCCTGACAGTTTGTTGCTGTCCTGCTTCTCGTCCGCTGCGCAACTCCCAGAGCCGCCCACCAGAGAGCCATTGGCTCCCGATGGACCCTTCACATTGACGACTGGACTACCCACGGACCCTTTCGACTTGAGTTGTAACCACCTGTATATACGCCTCCATAGTTTTTCAGTACGGGTTCATTTCTGCGGGGGGGGGGGGGGGGGGGGAGTAATCTGTAGCGCATCACCGTCGCCATTCATTATCATCATCGTTTACCAACACCGCGCCGCGCCTCTCGCGCAGCTCATGCTGAGCTCGTGCCGCGAGACAGAGAACGGGTTCACGTGCCTGGCGTACTGGACGCCGGCAGTTGCCGCCGCTCTGTTTGGCCTTGGCTCAATAAAGTGGCGAGACAGCGACACGGCCACGTTAGGCCGCCTTCACGACGACGTCTCTCGTCTGTGTCCATCGCTACACTATCAATCAGGTGATAGAAAAATGCGCGGAATACAACCAACCCCTATACATAATCATAAAAATAACAGCGCAAAAAGCGACGGACTAACACACAGAGACAAACGAGCGCTGACTTCCAACTGCTTTATTTTGAAGAGACACAGAATTTATAGCGCTGACACATCACAAGAAACATGATCACTACATGCGCAGAAACTCCTTTTCTTTATCAAGGAGAGCTATCGACGGAGTGCTAACGCACTGATCATTCAACTTGTCAATCAAGTCTGCTTCTATAATCTCGCGCGTGATCTGCTCCCGGTTTTTAGACACGACACTCGACTTGGCATACAACGGAACACACCCGCATCGAGAACAATGATGAGCTAGGTGACCTTGCTTATATTTTTCTACATTATACTTGTGTTCAGCTAATCTTGTATTAAGGCACCTGCCCGTCTGTCCTATGTACACTTTGCCGCACGATAGGGGTACACGATACACAACGTTTACTGTACACTGGACACACTTAATCTTGTGCTCGACAGTACATGCTGCAACTTTTTTGCGGTTCGGATCAGTGATCCTGCAAATCTTGGACAACTTGTCAGGTGCTGAAAACGCAACACGAACATTAGCTCGCTGAGCCATTTTTTTCAGATTATGGGAAAGAGTATGCAAATACGGAACTACTGCAGATTTTTGCTTTTCTGCAGGTGGCCTTCAAGTCGATTGCTGCGACCTGTGCTCATTTCTGAGTAACCCCTCAAGTACAGAGGTTAACAAAAACTTCGGGAACCCCGCGTCTGTTTGGCGAAGGGCTTGCCTGTTAAAGGCCAACTCCGGCGATTTTTCGAGGTCAATGGATCTCAATGAAATTCGCTGGGTTCGTTCCTTTGCACCTTTTCCGTCATTTATGCCAAATTTCAAGCCTGAGAGATGCGCTGATTGTTTGAAAATGAATTTTAAAGATTGTCTGCAAACGCCCACCCGGCTTCCCACAATTATTGGCAACATTGCGTGTGTGACGTGTTGGTTTGCCGGTCGACGGAAGTGACGCAGCCGATGGGTTCGCTAACTTTGGCCGCTACAGCGTATATTGTGCTGGCCACAAGGCGATGGTGTTTGATCGGCGCTTGGCTGGTTTGGCGCGCGATTTACTGTTCTTTGTGGAGGAGCAAGTGATATTCCGCGCCGGTGGGACCAGCATGCCTTGCACGACTTCCGGTTCGTAACAAACTACTACGTCATACTTGGACAGTACACTCGGTTGGGTTTCGGTTTCGGTATTGCGCGTTTTTGCTTATTAAAAAATTATTTTCGAATTTGCTGAGCATTTCAGCTATCGGACGCGTGACAAGAGTGTTTCAGGAACATAAAAGCACCATTACCCTGACATGGTCAAAAAAATCGCCGGAGTTGGCCTTTAAGGCTTTCTGTCATTGCGTGAGAACATGATTTTTTGAGCGCATTAGTAAAACATAGCTTAGCTATGCTTCGCTTGACGAGTTTCGAATGCGCGGAGTCATACTGAAGCAGTGGTTTGTTTGCGCGCGGTTCATATATCCAACACGTGTGTTCGTCAGTAAATGTTAGTTTCAGGTCTAGAAATCTGAGTGTTGTCTGCTACCGTTTCGTACGTGATCTCCAGTGGATGCAGAACCTCCTGAAAGATAGTCAGAACCTGTGCTACGTCGGCCTTCCTGGAAGCACAGACGTCAAATAAAATCAAATAATCGTCTACAAATCTAAAAACATCAACCACATTAGTGCTCTTTACGCGCAAAGAAATCTGATTTAGAAGAATGGATCGCTGGGCGAGTTGGTAATTCATGACTACAAATAACTGCGCGAAAAAAACTGGCACAAGGAAGAGACACGCACAAGCGCAGACTAGCAACTGAAAGTTTATTCAAGGAAACACACATATAAAGAACAAGAAAGAAAGAAAACCACGTGAACGATTAGAGGTTGGCAGCTAGGTAATCAATCTCTAGTTTGTGCAATGTAACCGATGGCCTAGCAACGCACATATCACCATACTTGTGGATGAAAAACGCCTCGGCAACTTCTCGCTCTGTCCTATCTCTATGCCGGGTTAACACCTTTGTTTGATGCAATAACGGGTGACATTTGCAATCTTTACAATGCAAGCACAAATTCGACGAAGGCTGGGCTTTCAGTGATGCCCTGTGGTTCATTAAACGATTATTCAGACACCTCCCGGTTTGGCCGATATAACACTTTCCGCAAGACAAGGGAATAAGGTACACAACGCCCTTTCCACATTCCACCATCCCATCCCGGTGCTTAACTTCACAGTCACTCCACTTTTTTTCCTTTACCTTCAACTATCCTATCTACTATTGCGCAGACGCGACCCAACTTATTCCTTGAAGAAAAAACCACCTTAACACCAAAACGACTTCCCACCTTTTTCATGCGGTGAGAGAACGCATGAAGATACGGAATGCATGTAATGGGTGTATCTTTATCACTGGACACCCTGTTGCCAACGTCCTTTCCTTCCTGCTTCAGTTTTATTAATAACCTTTCACTAAGAGAGGCCAAATTTCTTTCCGGAAAGTTTGATAGCCTAAGCCTGCTCAGCTGGTTATCAAAGGCCTCGGACATTTGATGTGGGCACGACTTGCGCAAAGCAGATTCTAAGCATGATGTGGCGATACCATTTTTCACCAGCTTGGAGTGATTAGAATGAAAATCGAGAATGGGCTTAACTGACCTTGGTGAATACAGCCAACATGTGTGCTCCTGCCCTATCTTGATTCTCAAATCCAAAAACTGGATACAACCGTCCTTTGGGATCTCAAACGTAAATTTCAAACCCCGCCCCTTTTCTTTGAACATTTTAAGCACATTCGCTCTAGAAATCACGCAAGTGTTCTTTTCAACAAAAACAAGAAAATCATCGACGTAACGCATCGTCTTAAGCGCTATACATCCCAAGCCCACTTCCAGGTCACGGTCAATCCTACTTAGGTATATGTCACTCAGTATAGGCGCAACCCGGGATCCAATACACACACCCGATTTCTGCCTATACACAGCACCTTTCCACTCAACCAGAGTCGAGTTTAAGTACACCGACAACAGCTCCAAGAACGCCGCTACGGAAACACCACAATCATTCTGAAACATTTGTTCCTCATTGTCTTCCTGAATGCAGTCTCTCACACTTTTCATCAGGGTTTCATGCTCCAACGAATAGAACAGGTCCTCCACATCTATGCTAAACACTGATATAGGTCCGGGGGGTCCTGTCTTTAGGAACTGGATGACTTCATCTGAGTTCTTCACACGGAACGGATCGCGAATGCACAAAGAAGAAAGGTGCTTTTGTAGGAAGCCAGATACCAGACACTGCCAAGTTCCTCGCTCTGATACGATAACCCTAAAGGGGGTTGCCCTCTTTATGGGTTTTAACAGTGAAGAAAAGGCTCAGTAAATTTCCTTTCTCACCTCTCACAGCCGCACACAACCTGTCCAGTTTCAGCTGTTCCAGTAAGGCGATGGCTTTCTTCTTCACGTCCCCTGGCTTTTCCCTAACCGTCTTGAGGTTCTTCTCTACAGCCTGAATACCCTTTTCCGAAAAGGTACTCTCATGCAGGACAACAAAGCTCCCTTCCTTGTCGGCGACCAAAGGCCTCATACTATTGGAAGTCATGTAGTCAACCACAGAACGGACTTTGCACTTGCTTCCGCACCTTCCATTCAGCGCATTCACAACCCCTGCTCCTTCAGCGACGCACCTTCCCCTATCGTCTTCAGGAACCCTTTCAGCGACGGAACGCACCACTCGCCCAGCGATCCATTCTTCTAAATTATATTACTAGTTGTATGGGCTCTTTTCCGTGTTTTAACCTTCCCTTTTCTAACCCTGCAGTTTTGGTGGCACTTTACGCTGTGTGCGTGTGCCGAGCTAGAACCGCCTCGTGGTATGTTAAGGTGGGGGCTTGCCCTGAAGACGTCCAGAGGCTGTGCGGTTGGTTCGAACCGTCGCCAGGCCATGCCAAGCGCATTTGCAAGATACTGAAATCTGAGTGGTGGAGACAAGCAAGGCTGTATGATGACTGCCTTCGAACCCACTGCGGTGTTGTGGACGGTAGCCGTAAGTCGCCAGCTTACCGTGAATGGTGCACTACAAGGTTCCGTGTTACGGAATTCCTTTGGAACACTTTGCGGCCCACGTTTCCAAAAAAAAAAAAAAGAGGAAAGCAGAAGTATCTTCTGCTAAAGTAGTCTCCCTGGATGGTATCGTCTTGCCGGAAACCCATATGAAGACTTTGGGATTGGGTCCGAAATTCTCCTTCGAGCCGACCCTCGGGCCTCCGAAATTTTTGGCTGTGGTGCGTTCCGTCGCTGAAAGGGTTCCTGAAGACGATAGGGGAAGGTGCGTCGCTGAAGGAGCAGGGGTTGTGAATGCGCTGAATGGAAGGTGCGGAAGCAAGTGCAAAGTCCGTTCTGTGGTTGACTACATGACTTCCAATAGTATGAGGCCTTTGGTCGCCGACAAGGAAGGGAGCTTTGTTGTCCTGCATGAGAGTACCTTTTCGGAAAAGGGTATTCAGGCTGTAGAGAAGAACCTCAAGACGGTTAGGGAAAAGCCAGGGGGACGTGAAGAAGAAAGCCATCGCCTTACTGGAACAGCTGAAACTGGACAGGTTGTGTGCGGCTGTGAGAGGTGAGAAAGGAAATTTACTGAGCCTTTTCTTCACTGTTAAAACCCATAAAGAGGGCAACCCCTTTAGGGTTATCGTATCAGAGCGAGGAACTTGGCAGTGTCTGGTATCTGGCTTCCTACAAAAGCACCTTTCTTCTTTGTGCATTCGCGATCCGTTCCGTGTGAAGAACTCAGATGAAGTCATCCAGTTCCTAAAGACAGGACCCCCCCGGACCTATATCAGTGTTTAGCATAGATGTGGAGGACCTGTTCTATTCGTTGGAGCATGAAACCCTGATGAAAAGTGTGAGAGACTGCATTCAGGAAGACAATGAGGAACAAATGTTTCAGAATGATTGTGGTGTTTCCGTAGCGGCGTTCTTGGAGCTGTTGTCGGTGTACTTAAACTCGACTCTGGTTGAGTGGAAAGGTGCTGTGTATAGGCAGAAATCGGGTGTGTGTATTGGATCCCGGGTTGCGCCTATACTGAGTGACATATACCTAAGTAGGATTGACCGTGACCTGGAAGTGGGCTTGGGATGTATAGCGCTTAAGACGATGCGTTACGTCGATGATTTTCTTGTTTTTGTTGAAAAGAACACTTGCGTGATTTCTAGAGCGAATGTGCTTAAAATGTTCAAAGAAAAGGGGCGGGGTTTGAAATTTACGTTTGAGATCCCAAAGGACGGTTGTATCCAGTTTTTGGATTTGAGAATCAAGATAGGGCAGGAGCACACATGTTGGCTGTATTCACCAAGGTCAGTTAAGCCCATTCTCGATTTTCATTCTAATCACTCCAAGCTGGTGAAAAATGGTATCGCCACATCATGCTTAGAATCTGCTTTGCGCAAGTCGTGCCCACATCAAATGTCCGAGGCCTTTGATAACCAGCTGAGCAGGCTTAGGCTATCAAACTTTCCGGAAGGAAATTTGGCCTCTCTTAGTGAAAGGTTATTAATAAAACTGAAGCAGGAAGGAAAGGACGTTGGCAACAGGGTGTCCAGTGATAAAGATACACCCATTACATGCATTCCGTATCTTCATGCGTTCTCTCACCGCATGAAAAAGGTGGGAAGTCGTTTTGGTGTTAAGGTGGTTTTTTCTTCAAGGAATAAGTTGGGTCGCGTCTGCGCAATAGTAGATAGGATAGTTGAAGGTAAAGGAAAAAAGTGGAGTGACTGTGAAGTTAAGCACCGGGATGGGATGGTGGAATGTGGAAAGGGCGTTGTGTACCTTATTCCCTTGTCTTGCGGAAAGTGTTATATCGGCCAAACCGGGAGGTGTCTGAATAATCGTTTAATGGACCACAGGGCATCACTGAAAGCCCAGCCTTCGTCGAATTTGTGCTTGCATTGTAAAGATTGCAAATGTCACCCGTTATTGCATCAAACAAAGGTGTTAACCCGGCATAGAGATAGGACAGCGCGAGAAGTTGCCGAGGCGTTTTTCATCCACAAGTATGGTGATATGTGCGTTGCTAGGCCATCGGTTACATTGCACAAACTAGAGATTGATTACCTAGCTGCCAACCTCTAATCGTTCACGTGGTTTTCTTTCTTTCTTGTTCTTTATATGTGTGTTTCCTTGAATAAACTTTCAGTTGCTAGTCTGCGCTTGTGCGTGTCTCTTCCTTGTGCCAGTTTTTTCGCGCAGTTATTTGTAGTAAAGAAATCTGCTTGTCCAGTAACGCTAAAACTATGTCGCTAAGTATGGGTGCAAGACAGGACCCAATGCATACTCCTTGCTTCTGGATATAAAGGCAATCCTCCCAACTTACGTACGTCGCGTGCAGGTAAAGAGCGAGTAGCTCTAAGAAATTGCTGACAGAAAGCCCAGTGGTGTTCTGAAAATGAACGGTGCCAACCTGGTCAATGCTATCTTCAACACATTGCAAAATTAAATCTTGCGGCAAGGAATAGTACAGATCTTTCACGTCTACCGAGATAGCAGTGAGTTTGGTTTTATCGTGTCTGCTTAGGCGCTCGACAACCGCTTCTGAATTTTTAACCAAGAAGGGATCTTCAATCACAAGGCATCTCAGCTTGTCTTGCAAGAACCGCGCGATATGTTCTTGCCAGGTTTGTTTCTCCGAAACAATTACCCTTAAGGGGCAGTCAGGCTTGTGCGTTTTCGCACTGAAAAATACCTGTAAATGGCCTAATTTGCAACCGTCAATTGACTTGGCCAGTTTGTCAAGTGAAAACCTAGTGCAAAGCTTTTTTGCTGATCGTTTTAACTTGGCAAGCGACGTGTTATTCTGAGCCTGAAACACGTTTGAAATGGCAATAGTTGCCTTAGATTTGAAAGAGGCAATAGACAAAACTGAAAACCCACCCTCCTTATCAGCAGGCAGCACACACAAAGATTGTTCCTTTAGGAAAGTCACTGCACGGTGTACAGGTGGCCTCGACACACTAGGCCTGGTCTTGAAGAGCACCCCGACACCTTCGGCTGTGCAATGGTCGCTGTCTTCCTGAGGCACCAACCTGGACACTTGTCTGACGATGGACAGAAGCTCCGGTCTTGTTTTCCTTGGCGCGATGGCGTACTTGGGACCTAGCTCCAAGACCGAGCGCACCTGATCCGGTAGAACGATTCTATCTTCCATGTGCACGCTGCGCTTCCTCCTTGGCGGCCTCCGCGGAAACCTAGTCCGCAGCTCAAATAAGCAATGTTGCCACATGAATTCGGCGGTCTGATCCGCGAGGGTGTAGTGAAACCGAATTTGGCGCTGAGCTTCAACAACACCAAAAAGACCATGAAGCTGCATGGAAAGGTAGTTCCGATGTAGCCGTGCTTGTCGTTGCCATTCTGACCGCATGTTCTTCAGCACTCTGGTGGCATGACCCACCGAAGGCACTAGATCTGCAAACAGCGTAGCCTGGACGTCACTCGGGGAGACTTTTCTGTTTGATGTGATACGAAAGCATGCGGGAACGACACACAGCCACCGCAATGAGCGATACTGTTCGAGAAGGGTCAGAAGGAACATAGCTGCAAGAGCCCGCAAAACTAGAGATGAACTTCACAATGGCGTTGACTCGGGCTAGTTGGTTAATCATGATCATAAAAATAACAGCGCAAAAAAAACGACGGACTAACACAGAGAGACAAACGAGCGCTGACTTCCAACGGCTTTATTTTGAAGAGACACAGAATTTATAGCGCTGACACATCACAAGAAACATGATCACTAAACATGAAACTAACATTTACTGACGAACACACGTGTTGGATATATGAACCGCGCGCAAACAAACCACTGCTTCAGCATGACTCCGCGCATTCGAAACTCGTCAAGCGAAGCATAGCTAAGCTATGTTTTACTAATGCGCTCAAAAAATCATGTTCTCACGCAATGACAGAGAGCCTTAACAGGAAAAGCCCTTCGCCTAACAGACGCGGGGTTCCCCAAGTTTTTGTTAACCTCTGTACTTGAGGGGTTACTCAGAAATGAGCACAGGTCGCAGCAATCGACTTGAAGGCCACCTGCAGAAAAGCAAAAATCTGCAGTAGTTCCGTATTTGCATACTCTTTCCCATAATCTGAAAAAAATGGCTCAGCGAGCTAATGTTCGTGTTGCGTTTTCAGCACCTGACAAGTTGTCCAAGATTTGCAGGATCACTGATCCGAACCGCAAAAAAGTTGCAGCATGTACTGTCGAGCACAAGATTAAGTTTGTCCAGTGTACAGTAAACGTTGTGTATCGTGTACCCCTATCGTGCGGCAAAGTGTACATAGGACAGACGGGCAGGTGCCTTAATACAAGATTAGCTGAACACAAGTATAATGTAGAAAAATATAAGCAAGGTCACCTAGCTCATCATTGTTCTCGCTGCGGGTGTGTTCCGTTGTATGCCAAGTCGAGTGTCGTGTCTAAAAACCGGGAGCAGATCACGCGCGAGATTATAGAAGCAGACTTGATTGACAAGTTGAATGATCAGTGCGTTAGCACTCCGTCGATAGCTCTCCTTGATAAAGAAAAGGAGTTTCTGCGCATGTAGTGATCATGTTTCTTGTGATGTGTCAGCGCTATAAATTCTGTGTCTCTTCAAAATAAAGCAGTTGGAAGTCAGCGCTCGTTTGTCTCTGTGTGTTAGTCCGTCGTTTTTTTGCGCTGTTATTTTTATGATCATGATTAACCAACTAGCCCGAGTCAACGCCATTGTGAAGTTCATCCCTATACATAGCCTTCATAGATTACGAGAAGGCATTTGATTCGGTGGAGACATCAGCAGTCATGCAGGCACTGCGGAATCAGGGCATCGACGAAGCCTATCTAAACATAATGGAAGAAATCTACAGCGGATCCACAGCCACTATAGTCCTCCATAAAGAAAGCGACAGAATCCCAATAAAGAAGGGCGTACGGCAAGGAGACACGATCTCTCCAATGCTATTCACCGCGTGTTTACAGGAGGTTTTCTCGGCCCTAGATTGGGAAGAGTTAGGGATAAGAGTTAATGGAGAGTATCTCAGTAACCTGCGATTCGCTGATGACATTGCATTGATGAGTAACTCAGGAGACCAATTACAGCTCATGATTACTAAACTGGATACGGAAAGCAGGAGAGTAGGTCTGAAAATTAATATGCATAAAACTAAAGTAATGTGGAACAATCTTGGCAGAGAACAGCGCTTTGCGATAGGTGGCGAGACACTGGAAGTTGTAAAGGAGTACGTCTACTTAGGACAGGTAGTAACCGCGAAGCCGAACCATGAGAGGGAAATAACTAGAAGAATAAGGATGGGATGGGGCTCATTCGGCAAGCATTATCAAATCATGTATGGTAGTCTACCACTATCCCTCAAGAGGAAGGTATATAACAGCTGCATCTTACCGGTACTTACCTACGGAGCAGAAACCTGGAGACTTACAAAGAGGGTTCAACTTAAACTGAGGACGACGCAGCGAGCGATGGAAAGGAAATTGATAGGTGTAACCTTAAGAAAAACATACAACGTACTGGTTATAACAAAATACCTTGTGGTTGGCGCAGCTTAGCCTCAGTTGCTCTTGCGCCATTAAATCCGATTTAACTAACAGATTGTGCTGTACGGCCCTGGCACCCACTGCTGGCTGTCTTCACTACCGCATAAAACAAGCAGAAACAAGGTCGATTCTGCATGATCAGGGTATCGATGTGCGATACGCTTAATGGCCGGTCTGAGCTTGTGATGTGCTGGCCTCTCGTAGGCAACATGCAACCGAGGGATCGGCCACAATTCTTAGATGTTCGTGACTAGTGCGTCGTGTATACAATCTAGTCATTGCATTTTCTCTTTTAACCATAGAAGGCCTCCGTCTATGGCTGCCAGATTGGCGCTTAGCTAGGACTGCCGATCCGCAATACATTTTGAAACTTGGTGTGTTCGAATATTTCAAACAGTGAAGGTATCTTTCAAATTGAATCAGATACGAAACTATTCGAATAGAATATTTGAAGTTTTATATATTCACATTCATTATTTATGAGTAAAATACAAGTATTCAGAACGTTTTGGAAACACTAGTGAATATATTTCCATATGGGAATTCCTACTTGGACTTTGCATCCTTAAAAATACGTTGGACAGGACCTTTGAAGTCTTTGGATATGTTTTGACTTTGTTATTTATAAGACCTGTAGAAACCCTTCTTCGTAACTGCTTTAAGCATTAAAAACACAGACCACAAGAGAAGATAATGGGACAGAGCACTCTGTCCCATCATCTACTTTTATGGTGTACGTGTCACGGTGTGTGTTTCTAGATGCCTAAAGCAGTCATAATATGAACAGATACCCACTCGCCCAGCAAGTTCTCTAAGCCTGCTTATGTTTCAGGAGTCCGAGGAACCAAATGGAGAGAATGTATTTGTGGTGGAATTGCAAAAAATAATTGAAAAGCAAGACAAAGAAAACAAAAACCTCAAGAAACAGCTCCATGAGGCAAATGCCTTGAACGGGACGCTCACTCTAGCACTTCTTGACAAGATTGGTGAGGATTACATTTCATAATAAAAAACTAAAAAGTCAAAGAGAGAGCAGTAGCGTTAGTTGAATTAAGCCATATATAAATAATTTTAGCTGAATCACTACGACTGCCTTCATCAGGCTGTAGTGCCAATTGCCATGTAGTGAAGCTGAGACTGTTTTTATGCCTTTTCGCTTAAGTTTAATGGGGAAAATGTGTTCCACAACTGCACCATAGGCGGAGAGTACGGGGGAGCTCGGGGGCTCGCCCCCCCCGGGCGGCTTCACGGGGGGCAGAGCCCCCCCCCTAGGCGCCTGCCCGGGATATTTTTTAAGAGCTTGGCTTCGGTACCCGTCCATTGAGAACGAGCGTTTGGACTCCTGTCTGGCAGCTATTTATTTCACAGGGGGCTGTTTATAACCGCTTTTTCAGTTCAGGCTTTTAAAATTCCGATCATGGACGAGTGACAAGTCAAGCACTCACTTAATAATTCCCCGGAAACAGATTTCTTTATGCAGAATATGTTGTGTTAACAAACTGAGGTGACCTCTTAGTGTTCTATAGTGGTAGAAAATTGTAATTTTTACCACCTGAGAATTATTTTTGGCCATCACAAATTGAAGATTAAAGCTTCCTGTACCAGCATTAGGCCACTGTCTTATGTCTGGTGCATGTTTTAACAAAGTAATGCATGTCAATAAAGCAAATAGGTGGGTCCCACTCAATGTGGGAATCTATTTTATGTGATGCAGTCACCGAGTAGCAGCCTATACGGCATTTTTCGCTTTGAGCCAAGCGTTGCGAGGAGGATCGATGTCTTTGTGTAAGTTGAAAAATAATTCGGGAGTCATCAGAAGAGAGATTCATACTGATATCGCGGTGTAGGTCCTAAAGAGAATAAAGTGGTGTTAAAGTCTTTAATTATACTCTTTAATTTAGGAAGCGACCATGCTCTCTCTCGATATATATATATATATGAAGCGACAGGGAGAACAATGTAGAAGAACAAGCCGGGCCCCGCCCCCTCCGGCAAAATGAAAACTCTCCGCCCATGAACTGCACAGTAGCCCCGCAGGAGCGTCTGCGCAAGCAGGCGTTTGGTGTGTGGCGACACCACGGACCCGAGCTAACGGGGGGGGGGGGGGGGGGGGTTCGACTCCCTCCCACGCCTAGCCGTGCGTGGCTGAGCCGTGTCCGGGGAAAAGGGGATCCTGGGGGTTGAGCCGACGCCGGGTGTTTGGACCTTTAAGGCCCCCCGGCAGAGGCAACACACCCCTTTGGCCCCGGCTTCACGTAGACGGCACCCCTGGGCTGACCCACCCAGGGGAAACCGGCAGTCGCCTTTTCCTGTCTCTCTCTCTCCCCTCATCTTCGTCTTTCTCTCCCACTTTGAACCTTTCCTGTCCTCTCCTCGCTTCTTGTTGCTTCATCTTTTCTTGGCGGCAAGGGTTAACCTTGTGTGGCTACACTACCTAGGGTAAATCATATTTGGTTATAGCGGCCATGTATAGCTGGCGTCTGCGATTCCTTTGCGTTTCGTAGCGTCCCCTTGTTGGACTCGGTGGTGGGTGGCTGGCATGGCTGCCGAACAATCAACTCATCCCATGGGATCCCCTAACCCCTTCTCTACCGATCGCCCCCCTGAAAAGGTGGCGCACCGATGTCAACCCTGATTTCTTCCAGAGAACAAAAGAGACATTCCCCAAATACCACGTACTACACTGTGAAAGTCCCAACAAGAAAGCAACGAACATCTCCCCATCCTTAGTCTCCAGAAGCCTCACTGAAGCCATTGGAAGTGGTTACAAAGCCACGAAGATGGCCAGTGGGGACCTCTTAATTGAAGTCAAAGACAAGATCCAATACGAGAAACTCACCAACCTAGTTGCGTTTGGGGATTGGCCTATATCCGTCAGCGCACACAGAACAATGAACACCGCGAAGGGTGTTGTTTCCGACGATGACCTCCTCGATCTCACCGACGAAGAGCTCTTGGACGGGTGGAAAACTGAAAATGTCGTACACGTACAAAGAATCAAAATCAGGCGCAACGATAACGAAATCCCCACACGACATATAATACTCACCTTTGGCTCCAGTAAACTTCCCGATACAGTTGAAACAGGCTATCTAAAGCTACGAGTCCGACCGTATATCCCAAACCCGCGGCGCTGTTTCAAGTGCCAACGGTTTGGGCATGCTTCCCAGAGCTGCCCCCGCAGGGGCGTCTGCGTGAGCAGGCGTTTGGTGAGTGGCGTCACCACGGACCCGAGCTAACGGGGGGGGTTTCGACCTCCTCCCACGCCTAGCCGTGCGTGGCTGAGCCGTGTCCGGGGAAAAGGGGATCCTGGGGGTTGAGCCGACGCCGGGTGATTGGACCTTTAAGGCCCCCCGGCAGAGGCAACACACCCCTTTGGCCCTTGCTTCACGTAGACGGCACCCCTGGGCTGACCCACCCAGGGGAAATCGGCAGTGGCCTTTTCCTGTCTCTCTCTACCCTTATCTTCGTCTTTCTCCCTCACTTTTAGCCTTTCCTGTCCTCTCCTCTCTTCCATTTACTTCCACTCTTCCTGGCGGCAAGGGTTAACCTTGTGTGTGTGCCCTCTCTTGGGCACATTATATTTGGTTATAGTGGCTGTGTACAGCTGACGTTGGCAAGGCTTATATAACTAAGTGCTGTCACGTCCCCGTGTAGGGCTCCATGGTGGGCGGCTGGCATGGCTGCCGAACTTACAGATTACTTATGGCCTCTCTTTCCTTCCCACGACTGCATGATCGTCCTCTCTCGAAGAGAGGGCGCACCGAAGACAACTTCAATTTTTTTCAAAAACCCCAAGAAATCTTCCCACGATTCCACGTGATTCACTGCGAAAAACTTGAAAAGAATGCAAGAACAATTTCTCCTTTTGTTGTGTCAAGATGCCTCACCGCTACACTAGGTCAAGGCTATAAAGCTACAAGAATGGCCAGCGGGGACCTTCTGCTTGAAATACAAAACAAGACGCAATACGAAAACCTCCCAAAACTTGTCTCTTTTGGAACTACACCTATTTCTGTCACAGAGCACCGTTCCCTCAACAGCTGCAGAAGTGTGGTGTCCGACCAAGACCTGCTTGACTTGACCGAAAATGAACTCCTTGAGGGCTGGAACGAACAGCATGTAACACAAGTACAGCGAATCAAAATCAGACGCGACGACAAAGACATCCCAACCAAACACCTGATTGTCACATTTTGCACAAGTGCCCTACCAGAACATCTTGAAACAGGCTATCTTAAGAGTAAGGTCAGACCTTATATCCCAAACCCACGACGTTGCTTTAAGTGCCAGCGTTTCGGTCACGGCTCCCAGAGCTGCCGTGGCCGCCAAACCTGTGCCAAATGTAGTTCACAACACGATCACCCTGCAGACGACTGTGCCGAAACCCCACACTGTGCAAACTGCGACGGTGGGCACCCCGCCTACTCTCGCGCATGTCCTGCATGGAAGAAAGAAAAGGAAATAATAACGCTCAAAGTAACTGAAAACATCTCGTTTAAGGAGGCGCGGAAACGCCTAACTTTTCTACAGGGACCTTCATTCGCGGACGTGGCACGCAAGGGGGCAGTGCCACAAAAGTTCGCGGCGGCCGCACGCACCACCCAGAGTGGACGGGCGGCAGCGCCACTGGCCCCCTCAGCGGAAGCAGCCCGTGCTGCTCCGCGACCAAAGGGTGTGCAGGCCTCCGGACCTGCAGGCCCAGGGCCTTCTGTTCAGGCAGAAGGTCCCAAAAGTGTGACACCCGTGCGCGCAACCCGCGGGCGGGCATCCAGCGCCTCTGCCGAGGCAATGGAAACAACGACAAGTCCGACGGCGTCTCCGGCGCCGAAGGATCGGCGCAGCTCCTTGGGAGCGCGCCAAAAAGCAAAGACTCCCGTCACGGGGCCTGACAAAGGCTCTCTGACTTAAGAAAACAGTCCATTCAGTACACACAGCACTAATTTACACCTAAAATGGAGACACAAATTGTACAATGGAACGTGAGAGGTCTTCTAAGAAACCTCGACGATATCCAAGAACTCTTACACGAACATTCACCACAAGTGCTGTGTGTACAAGAAACACACTTAAAATCCAAGAACACCAATTTTCTACGTCATTATGTTATATTTCGAAAGGACCGAGATGATGCTGTGGCGTCATCTGGTGGCGGCGTGGCAATTAAGTTGACCCAGGAGTAGCATGTACACATCTACCACTACAAACATCCCCTTGAGGCAGTGGCTGTTCGAGCAGTTCTTTTCAATAAACTCGTCACCATCTGCTCTCTGTACATACCTCCACACCACCCTCTTGAAAAACATGAATTCCAGTCCTTAATAGATGAACTGCACGAACCTTATCTGGTCCTTGGGGACTTCAATGCACATAGCGGTCTATGGGGTGATCCTCGGTGCGACGCACGAGGTCGCCTAATTGAACAGTTCCTCTTTTCTTCCGGTGCGTGTCTGTTGAATAGGAAAGAGCCAACATATTATAGCCTCGCCAACAAAACATACTCGTCCATAGACCTCAGCATTGTATCACCGTCGCTTCTACCCCTACTCCACTGGAAAGTCATAAATAATCCTTTCGGAAGTGACCATTTTCCTGTAGTTCTGAGCACACCAGTATCAAATGAATGTCCTCAACAGGTTCCTAAATGGCTCACAGACAAAGCTGATTGGGAACAGTTTCATGAGAGTACCCGTTTAAGTTGGACTGATATAAGCGGCTTAAGCATAGATGCAGCGGTACAGTACTTTACAGCTTTTCTGACTGATGCTGCACTTAAATGCATCCCGCAAACATCTGGACTGCCCGGCAAGCGACGTGTCCCATCGTGGAATTCTGAGTGTCAAAATGCCCGAAAAAAGCAAAATAAAGCATGGAAGTTACTTCGGGACTCACCGACAGCCGAGAATCTTGACACTTTCAAGAACATTAAGTCTCAGGGCAGAAGAACGCGCAGACAGGCTAGAAGGGAGAGCTGGCAAAAGTTTTTATCCGGAATCAATTCCTATACACAAGAGGCGAGAGTCTGGAACATGGTTAGCAGGGTAGCAGGACGGCAGGCACATTCACTCCCACTAGTAACCACACAAGGCGACAGCTTGGAAGACCAGGCGAACTTTCTCGGTGCGCACTTCGAACAGGTGTCTAGCTCGTCGCACTATTCTGAAGCCTTCCAACGACACAAAAGCAGAATAGAAAAACAGAAACTAGAGCGCAAATCCACAAAACACGAGGCTTACAATCAACCTTTCTGTTTAGCTGAGCTACAGGCCTCGCTCCACTGCTGAAATAAATCCGCCCCAGGCTCCGACCGGGTGGCATATGAAATGCTGAAATACCTGCCTTCTGAAACCAAAAAAGCCCTCCTTTCTCTGTATAATGCCGTATGGTTTTCCGGCGAACTTCCCTCAGCCTGGAAAGAAGCGATCGTTATTCCC
>JALIZH010005876.1:0-11073 GCA_030522465.1 Rhipicephalus appendiculatus | reverse complement strand
CGCATTGGTACCACGCAGTGACTTCAGAAGGGGCCACGGCAAGTTCGAAACCAGCCATTCCCAGCGCGCGCTGGCCTCCGCAGCTGCCGGCAGCGGGTTGGCTCGGAGCGCCCCCGCCAAGCTGCGGCGATAGGTAGAAACAGCCCCCCGTGCGCTAGCCGTAAAGGAAGGAGCGAGCGCGCGCCTCCAGACCGGCCGTAGCACTACACACTAAACACAAAGAACAAGCGGTCCAATTGCCCATTAATGATGGCTTCCCGTTTTTCCTTACGATATGCTGTTGAAGCACTTTTTTTTTTATAAACTGTCACGTGGGCTTCCGGTCTGACGTGACAGGTTAGACGGATTTCCCTGCACGCCAGGTGCACTCAGTTTCGGTCTCGCCTAGATTGGTGCCTTGAACTTCGATTATTATTATCTGAAATTACGTGCTTTCTTCGTGATTTTTAAAAGGTGGGCACATCAAACTGTCCTCACGTTAACTACAAAGTTAATTACGATGTTTGTTAATTACATGAATGTAACTTTACGTGCGGCAAAGTTTTTCCGCCTCGGCGTAGAGTTCGATTGCGACGACGATAGGGGCCCGACTGTCATAAATCATTTTTTTAAATTGTACAGTAAAAAAAAAAAGGACCCCGTATACCACTAACGTCTTTACTAAAACACGTTCAACAAATCTCTGTCGCCCATATGGTTTGAAAGGTGAGCTGAAAACTTAAATAGCATGCTGAGCGGATGGATGTCTGCCATAGTGAGCTGGAAAGCAAGGATTTGGCAAAGTTGCGGGACGAGTATACTCAGTCAGAAAGAGGAAGTCTTCGCTATAAGTGCGCAATTTACGGACAGCCCAAAACTGGGAACGAAGATCCGCTAGGGTAACAAACTTTCTAGGTTAAACTAAAGTCTCAAAAATTGGGGGGACCCTTAAGCTTCGCCTTGAAGAGTTGAACGCGATAGCGATATCCCGTCCCTAGTGCGTACTTCAATCACTTAGTGCATACTATGTAATCGGTAGTATGCTTTAAACCAGGAGAAATTATGCGCGGCAAATGTGGGAAATGTTTTCGAACTTGTTATGCACTTTCACTACGTGGTGTTAAGGGAATACGCGCAGTAAGGTGTGTGCCGTTTGTAATGGGTGGCTGGCTTTAAACTATGGAATAATTATGATAGTCACATATTCTGACGCCCGATGGCAATGTACGCTTGTACCACGCAATATTCCTGGGATATTACATGTTGTATTGCGACGCCTATATAAAGGACGCTTGCGTTTGCGAAGCATGGAAGTTATTTTCACTGCATTTCCAAGCAGAGGAAGTTATTTTCACAGTATTTCCAAGCAGAGGCATGGCTGTGTGGTAGAACACCTGCTTGCCACGCATACAACCCGGGTTCGATCCTCACTCGGACCCGAAAATGTTTATTATTTATTTAATTTGCATATTTCTCGATTTTTCGGTCACGCACAAGATGATGATATTTCGGTCATGGACAAGATGATGATTTTTCACTCACAACCAACGACGCCGACGCCGACGCCGGAATTTCTACGAAACGAGCTCTTTAACGCTATCGCGTTAAAATTGGTGGTACAAATGTCCGCGGAATTACGCCGAAATTTTGAGATCAGTAGATCCGTGTCTACGTGAAAGTGCCACTCCTTGCGGTCGAACATTTTTCAAGGGCAAAGCGCGAAGGGGGGAAGATGACGTGTTCTCATGTAATTTTTATCCTGACAAAAGAGCCAACTAAGCTGTTAAATCGGTAAAGAAGTGAGAAAGCGTTACGTTTGGGTCAATTTCCGCTTACCCGTGCATCTCTTTGGCAAAACAATTTGCCGCATGGCAGCTAGAATAAATTATGCAAGTCACAATTTTTAGTACTGGTAGAACGTTTTCAATAGTGTTAAAGTGCCACAACTTCAATAACGATGAATTAAAGCTGTCTCCCTGAAGCGTGAGCAATAAAGTTTAAATATTGTTAGATAAAAGTCACACTTGATATCTTTTTAAATCAGCGGACCCACTGTATCAGTTTCAAGTATGCCTAGCTTCAGCTTAGTAATTCAGCTGCGTTGCTTCAAGAAGCTTTGCCTAAATCACATCAGGCTAAAGGAAGTTCCGGCATGCGATCGACTCGTAAAAGAAAAAAAAAATCGTTTAGTAACTAGCTGCCGTATATCATTGCATTTTAGAGTAACGAGAAGAGTGCAAATATTTGTAGCGCTAACACTGAATTATAACGTGTATTGGTGGTTTTATTGATACTTTCTTAAGTCATGAATGTACCAGAAGTAGAGGCCCTTGCCACAGCTTGAAAGCTGGCCATAAGTCTGCAGATAGGTCGGTAAACTCTCTTACACGATCCGTTATGAAAGTAATGCGCATGAATTTATTGTGACGCGACTGTCCATGGCAGCGCAGTAAAACAGGTGGGGGAATGTGGTGGAGGTCTGCGCTTCTAATGCTAGCTGGTTGCTAGTTTACTCCGCGCAATGTACGTGGAAAGACGTGCCTCCGCGTGAAACGTTGTTTTCGACTTTCTCACACGGCGCGATCGAGCGTTTGCAACTTGAAGCTTGGAAAAAATGCAACTGAAACATTGTTGGTGCTTCAAGAGGCCTTCAAGGAGTGCTGAATTTCAACGTCAGAATACCGGAGGTAACACAATGTTGTCTAGGAGGGCCGGGAGGAGGTTGCCGACTAACCCTGTTCTGCACGCTCTGCAACAATCAGAAACAACGAAAATATGGACCATGTGCCCGAAATATTGCATTCCAACAGTTGATTGAGCATCCAGAAAATTGAGATTGTACCGCAGGGAGAAACTGTCAACGCTCCCTTTTACTGGAGGTGCCCAAAAGATTGAAATACCGGGTCGCGCCCGTCGGGGTTAACATCAAAAACACTGACAAGCTCCGCCAAGACAATGCCCCCAGCCACACGTCCTTCATTGTTACCAACTTCCTGGCCCGGAGCCACACCCCTGTGGTCTCCCATTCCCTTCGCAGTCCTGACTTGGCTTCGTGCGACTGAAGAGAAGGCTGAAAGGAAAGCATTGAGAGAGCGTGGAAAACATCCAAAATCATGTTACAACGTTCCTGACAGACATTGTCATAGAGGACTTTCCGCGAGCCTTCCAAGCGTGGCAGCCACTTCTCCGCAAGTCTATTGTTGCAGGGGGGAAAGTATCTTGAAGAATTTCAACCATTTGTACAGGTCTCATCTATTTTAATACAAAAGTGTCTTATGCCGGAGTCCAAGAAGGCATCAGTGACGCATTCCTGTAACGCAAATGACGTCGAAAAAATGAACACGTTCAAATGACGAAGCGAAAATTCCATCAACGGGAGTCGAACCCACGATCTCTCGGTTCGCAACAACAGACGCCGCGCTCACTATCCACTGCGCGAAGTTCACATACTCTGGATGCTTCTCCAACACGCATATTATATCTCACACCTTTCTCTCACAGTACTGTTGTTCAACGGGGTGGTGTGGCCGTCTCGGAGCGATAAGTGAAATAATGCATGATGACCGTGGCCTCTGCGAATAGCTCTTGCAACGCGTCGTTCCTATTAATCCGTCCCTGGCCACGTTTCCAGTGAGAGAAGTGCAATTTTGTCAACGTCCTTAACACAACGCGAGGAGGCGACCTTAGCCCAAACCGCGGCCTGGCTCATAGCATCCATCCATACTAAATATAGCTCTGCGACGCGTGCCTGCCTCGTCTGGCTTTGACACCGCCACCATAACACCACGTTCTCCGTTTACGCTCGCCCCGAGAAATATGGCGGCCAGGGTAAAGTAGAGGTGTGCACGGGCTTTGGGTAGCCCGAAAGCCTGAGCGTGGCCCGCGGGCCGGGTTCGGGCGGGCCGTCGTTTTCTCATCTCGGGCCCGGGCCGGGCTCGGGCTACATTGTTTTAAATGCGAATGCATTTCATAGTCGGGCTATGTCAGGCATCCGGCGTTGGCGTTGGCGTTGTCCGCGGAGGAGGAGGATAGGTTGAGGAGGTGTGCGCGCCGGCAGGTGTTAGATGTGAAGCATCTTATGGCGAAGCTTAATCCGGTGGTGGTGGTGTACGGCGTGACCGCCCTTACTGCGCATGCGCAAACCCTTTCAAAAAAAAAATTAAAGATAAAAAACCTCCTCTCTCCCTCTCCCCTAGGGCATCCCTCCCCGCGGCAACCACACCCTCACTGCGCATGCGCCTCCCCTCCTCTCTCCCCTGCTACGCTCCCCCCCCTCTCTCCTCTAGGCATCCCTGCCCGCGCCGTCCACACTCCCACTGCGCATGCGCGTCCCACCTCTCTTCTTCTCTCCTACGCTCCCCCTCTCTTCTCTAGGCATCTCTGCCCGCAGCGTCCACACTCCCACTGCGCATGCGCACCCCACCTCTCTCTCCTCTCCTACGCTCCCCCCTCTCCCTCTCTCGCCTGGCGACGCCGACACAGGCAGCGTCTGCTAGCGAGTTTCTTGGTTGAAAAAACCGACTGCTCGCGCTGCACAACCGTTCACTGGCCACCCCGTATATATGGCAATGAATCTTGACCTCCAAGGTGGTGCCGGTGGGAAATTTCTCCTGTGCGTTGTTGAACAATAAAAATTCGCAGCGTGCGCGTTAACTAAAAGTGGTCTGCGGCGGAGCTCGGCGGAGCTATATATGAAAAAAAAATTAAAAAAAAATAAATAAAAAGATTAAAAAAAACAAGAAAAAGCAAAAAAAAAGGCGCTGCGCCGTGCTCCCGACCGGGCTGCAGAAATTAGGCGCCTTTTCCTTCTTCAAACCACAACCACCATATATAAATGGAGTGAAGCGCGCGCGAAATGCATTCGCATTTCCTCACGATTCCCTTCGGGGAGGTGGGGGGCTTTTTTTGTCGGGTGGGCCGTGCCAGATGCAAAGCCCGAATCAAGCCCTAGATATGTACCTTGTGCGGGAACTGTTTTCCATCGCGTAGCGCCTTCTCCGCAACCACCCTCCACCCCTTTTTTCGGTTGTCCTTTTCTTTAGCAACTTTAAACGCAAGGGGGGAGGGTAGAAGTCAGACAAGGTGAGCTCTGTGATTATCTATACACGGAATAATTCCCTCTTATACATCTGAGGTGCTAAACTTCTGGAAGAACAAACGGTCTAAAAGTTCCAAGCTTGCTATGCTTCCGAAAAATATATTGGGAATTCTGGCTACCAATGCGAGCAGCTTGAGTTGGGAGGGATATGTGCACGAGCGCCGCACTTCACTGAAACCCGAATGATTTGACAGCTTGTTATTCTGACACGACGTATTGTAGCCTGTGTATATAGTGACTGTCACATGCCGTTTGCTTATGTTTCACTTTGATATGTTGATTAAAATGCCACATTATCGGAAAACGATATCTTGTCTCCATAGCAAACCTTCATATTGTACGGCCGGACCGGACCGCGCCCGGGCCTTTATTTTTGCACGTTGGGCCGGGCCGAGCGGGCTAGCAGCACTCTGGCGTCGGTCTCGGGCGGGCCTTCGACGCAGTCAGCGGGCCCGGGCCGGGCTCGGGCTCTGAAATTTGGCCCGTGCCGAGCTCTAGGCTAACGGGTGGACGCGACGCACGTTGCGTTTTCCTCAGTCCGACCATTGTTTTTACCATGCCGTGCGATGGAGACCTTAGCTCAAGTTCTGCCTCTCCAGTCAGCTACGCTCTTCTGGCTGTCACACCGCTTTCTCCGATTACGCTTTCACCGTTTACTACAGCTACCACAAATGTTTGTTTAATCATTGATCGTGGACGTTAGTCGTTGGTATGCAAATGGGCTACCAGGCGTCAACGTGGGAATATCCACGCTAAACGGTGCTAAAGCAGCCAAACAACAACACGGATTGTCAAATCTATCTGATATCAATGTACAGTAAACATTCAACTACTTCTGTAAGGACACCTTTTACTTTCGTATTATACAGATTCCTATGACGGAGTGATCACCGAGGTATTTTTCCCTAGAAAATGCGCATTACTTTTATAATAAGCCCTGTATGAGTCGACTCACCCAGACTCACTCAGCCTCAGATCGGGCTGTGAGTCTGTGTAAGTGACTCCGCGTGAGTAATATTTTGGCGAGTTTGAGTCCGCTTGAGGAAAACATCGGTGAGTCTAAGTCCGAGTGTGCCCTAAGAGCAAAATATATTTATTGAGTGAGTCTGGATGAGCTCCTCCGTTTATTTCCGACCTATGACTATTGATGTAGTCGGGGGTCTGCCCGTAGGAGAAGTCGAGCAGAGGAGCCGGAGCTGATAACAGGAACGTTCATTTACAGTATTTACATACTGAAGGTAGCGTGTATTTAAATGGTGAAGGAAGCTCTAGGAGCAACTCGACGCTCGCGTAATTAAGGCCTTGGTCTTTTCAAGATTCCCTGTTGATGAAAAAGAATTGTTTCTAGGATAGTCCAATCAAGATAGCGTCTTCATCTTCGCCCCCAAGATGTAAAGATCAAGCACCGCCTCGGTCGCAACCCAGGAAAGAGGGAAGAAGCACGCCAGGTTCGTCTAGCAAGACACAATATGGCACAAGCCACATTATGGCACCGCGCAGCATAGTACAATGACCTGTTGGAGGTCTTACAAGTGCAGACCAGCTGCGTAGTCAGGTGCAGTCTTTGCTCTTCTCGACCGTGACGTTGGCGCAGCTGATAACTAGCCACTGGGCAGGCCACAAAGCCATGAAGGCACCATGGAGTGTGGGAAACCTGCCTGAACATGGATCTGAAGCGCTCGGCTAATTGTCCGGTGCGTCTGGTAGCTCGTTGAACATAACAGCGCAGAGGTGACCACCGTTTTCAAGCATCCTCGACTACAAACGGCTCCTCCTAGGCCATAAAACCATTATTTCGGTCGGGTGTGTCCAAAGGGGTTTGACAAGGTGCGCTGACAGCCCTGAAGGGTTCAGAGCATGACTGCTTTGTTGTCGCCGCTTCAGCTGCACTTCGGGGAACGCTGACCCGGAATAAAGCAGGGCAGACTGCCGAAATCATTCCCTGTGTCCATGAGTCGCCAAGCCATGGTGGCCGATCATAACATTATACATATAGTAAATGTATTTCAGTGATTATAAAAAACACATGTAAATATCTGATTTGGAACTCGAAGATTTTGCGTAAGCCTAGAGTGTGAGCCACCAAATGCCAAACTATTTGATCTCATGTCAATAACGCTAGCATAAAGGCACAGCTAATTGCAGCAATAATGAAAGACGCAACACTCTGAGCCCACTGTAAATTCGCAATATTCCATGAAACTTGCTAACCAACAACTGTACCAGCGATAGCATTTACGATTGCCCTGCGCTTGAAATCAGAGGGTTGGTGAAAGCGACATTTAGTAGACTTTCTAATGCGTCATTCTTGACATCAACCTAAAATATTCTAACCATGTCACGCACTTACGGAAAAAACTTGCGTTCGGCATTAGTATTTTAATCAGAGCACGCAACACTTTTAACACTTCGACTAAAATCATATTATGTTACGGTTTTATTCACAGTCCTATTAATTATTGTCTTACTACATCGGGCAATACATACCTAACACATTTATCTCCCATTCAGCACATTCAGAACCAAGCCGTTGGAATAATTGCAGTTGGATATCGCAGTAGCGTATCATCATTGCTTCACAACTTTGACATCTTCCCTACTGCTAGTTTATTTAAATATCATCTCACCATTACGCTGTTCAAATCATTCATCCATCTTGCACCATCAAGTGTTTTTTTGTCCTGATGCTCTTCGTAACTATAACCGAACAAGATTTTCTTCAAATGGAAATTTATTACTATTCGCTATCCGTGCTAATTATGGTCGTCACAGTGCTCATTTTTTCTGCTTTATCTATATAGAATTCATTATCATCTCATATCGAACAAATTTTCTACGATCAGTTTTTTTTTAAATGTATCCTCATTTTCATAACTACTAGATGTGTATTTTTTCTTTCAATAATATTGCTGGTACCTTTTTTCGTTTACCTATAACTGATTCATTTTTATTGTATCAAGTCACACGTCTTCTGGTAATATTGCTCTTTGCTCATTAGACTATTTTTATTTTGTCATCTCGAACAGGATTCCTCCTGCAGTTTTGTGCGTTCAGACCTCCTTGTGCATATTTATCCTGAACGATGTTCTCTTTCTGCGATGACATCTGAAGTAAACTTGAAACTGAAACTTCGTGCGGTTTACCGCGGTGGTGTAACGGTTGCGGTACTGGACTGCTTACCCTAAGGTCGCGGGTTCTTTCCAGGCCGCGGCGGTCGCATTTCGATGGAGGTCAAATGCTAGGTGCGCGTGTACTGTGCGATGTCAGCGCACGTCAAGAAGACCAGATGGTCAAAATTTCCTGAGCAATCCAATACGAGTACCTCATAATCTCATCGTGGTTTTGAGACATTAAACTGCAGATATTATATTAGAGGCTGTTGCATGGTGAGAAGCATGCAAAAGGTGAGCGGGTGTATTCGCATAGGGGTGGTCAAGGAAAAAACCACAAATGAGGCAGTTTATGAAAGCAAGCGTTCGGTTTTACCCCAAATGGGAGAAGCGCCCATTTATTTTAAAGAAATACTTACAGTTATGGAAACATATAGAAGGGTTCCGCTAAAATAAACTTATTAATGCGCCTACAAAGCGTGCACTCGCAATGACAAAAAATATGAAGAAAGTTTCCAACCTTGAGTGACGACCAATGAGAAGTGTCACGGGCAAGCTGAAGCGATTATTAAAAAAAGCGACAGTACAACAGACGGAAATTGAGACTCGTAACATGAAAACAAAAAATAATAAAAATGACAAAAGGGGACAAAGAAACAGAAGAGAAAGTCTAGAGGATAACGGAAACGGCAGGGTATTGAACTTTGACGCCCAAACTCACTGTTTAAGAGGGAAATCATATCGAAGAAAATACTCGCTGCAAGATCACATGTGTTTTCTGCAACAGAAGTGATGAAGGTACTGCACACATTGGGATGAAGTCCCATCGCTTTTACCAAACAAGGCGCTTGGAAGATGTACAGCTGTCATTTTTTATGAAAAGGGGAACACGCGAGCGCATGGCCCGTGCGCTCCGGCGGCTGCGCAGCGCGTTCAAGCAGGAGCGAGAGCAACCGCAACCTCTTTCGCGTCATCTCGTGGCGAGCAAAACAACCAGTCAATGATGATATGGAACCGGCGGCAAGATTTCAACCCCCTCCCCTCTTCAAGGCGATTACGCACGAGGCCAGGCCCGGTCTCTTGCGTAATCGCCTTGAAGGCAGAGGGGTTGCAATATTGCCGCCTATTCCATATCATCATTGACTGGTTGTTTTGCTCGCCACGAGATGACGCGAAAGAGGTTGCGGTTGCTCTCTTTGCCCTGCTTGAACGCGCTGCAAGCAGCCGCCGGAGCCCACGGGCCATGCGCTCGCGTGTTCCCTTTCATAAAAATGACAGCTGTACACCTAATAGAGACGCTGTGCGTAAAAGCGGATTGTGGTGATAAGTGGTCAGCGTAAAATAAACGATGAGATTGTTAGATCAGGAGTCAGTACAGGCATAGACAAGTATGCACTGTTAGGATGAATGCTTCTATAAAGAAAGAACAACACAAAAAAATTGGGGGGGGCCCTTAAGCTTCACCTTTAAGAGTTGAACGCGATAGCGATATCCCGTCCCTAGTGCGTACTTCAATCACTTAGTGCATACTATGTAATGGGTAGTATGCTTTAAACCAGGAGAAATTATGCGCGGCAAATGTGGGAAATGTTTTCGAACTTGCTATGCACCCACTACGTGGTGTTAGGGGGAATACGCGCAGTAAGGTGTATGCCGTTTGTAATGGGTGGCTGGCTTTAAACTATGGAATCATTATGATAGTCACATATTCTGACGCCCGATGGCAAAGTACGCTTGTACCACGCAATATTCCTGGGATATTACATATTATATTGCGACGCCTATATAAAGGACGCTTGCGTTTGCGAAGCATGGAAGTTATTTTCACTGCATTTCCACGCAAAGGAAGTTATTTTCACAGTATTTCCAAGCAGAGGCATGCAGTGATGTTCCGTGCAGGGAATTTTCCCTTTTTCAGGGGATTTTCGGCAGTCATTTTGGACGAAAGGGGAAAGAGGGAATCTTCGCGATATTGCAGGGAATTTGGAGGGGGCGGCGAAATTTTTTTTATAACGATCAAAAGACTGTGGACATGAGGCTTTCGCATGTCGCAATCGTTTCTGGCGCATGTAGCGCGCCAAACCACGGCCTCTAAGGTTCGTTTTTTAAAGACCATAGTCTTTCTTGGGATAATTCAATGCAGAAACGTTGATGACATTGATTTGACTGACTGCTGGTTTGTGTGGCCAGCGTCAGTCAACACACACACAGCAGAACACTCGACTGAACTGAAGCAGAAGATGAACAAGCCGCCGAAGATGTCGGTTTTTCGGTTTGCCCAAGAGGGCTGACATGTTCTAGTCATTGTGCTGTGATCCTAGCTTTATATATTTTAAATACCGTGCTTTTTTTTCAGTTCGAGGCACACAAAAGTTCTGCGGTCAATTGATAGGTTTCCCAGTCAATATACAGGGTGTTTCAAGAAATGTGTCCACTATTTTTTAAAAAATCAGGAAAATGCGGTATTTGCTCGCTGTCTTCACAGTTGTTTTTCCTGTAGCAGCAGGCATCTTAAGATGGTTGAAGACATCATTTGGGACAGTAATTAAGAAAGTTAAATTAATTACCTTTTTAATTAGCCGAGTTAGGTGGTTAAGTCCAATGGGAGACTTGAAGTAATTCATGCGAAGAACCCATTTCAGCTTTGAGATTTCGAAAAAGCCGCCTTTATTAATTACTGTGGCGTAATGAAGTTCAGGCAAATTCAGCGGCCAAACCAAAACCGAAACGCGGAAGAGCGCAACTACCACATTCGTCTGAGACGTCCACAATGAGTGAACGTCATTATATCAACCATCAATTGACTTCTTGGTGTGAGTGTGTGGGCTGCGCTTGCAGTAGTAGCACGCATGACGCACACACGTTAACGAACGGGGACGCAATGCA
>JALIZH010005875.1:0-18370 GCA_030522465.1 Rhipicephalus appendiculatus | reverse complement strand
AGCGGATGCTCGCGTCCCGGCTGACACAAGGCGGCGCTGAGGGCGCGCAGCTCCTGGGGATCTCCGGCCCTGGTTCCCGTGCCGTGGGCCTCGACGTAGACGACACGTCTCGGGTCGATGTTGACCTCGGCATAGGCATCTCGCAGAAGGCGCTCTTGAAGCTCGGTGGAGGGAAAGGTAACACCTGCGCCAACCGGCAAAAAGTTACAAAGGCACTCGTGCTTGCGTTGCGTGACTTCCTTGCGAAGGCAACGCTGAGCACACACACGCAGGCACGGATGAGGCTGGAGCGGCCGGCGAGGCTGCGGTGTGTCTAGGTGTGTCGACTATATCGACGTCCATGCTACTGTCATGTGACATAGCCGCATGACGTTAGTACTTGGTTATGTGACCGTGAAACTTAAGGTTCTTGGCCACGTAACTATGTCGCGTGACGTCATCACTTGGTCTTGTGGCCTTAAAGGAGCCCTGCAACACTTTTGGAGCATGGTCAGAAAACGCTGCCGATCGGTAGTCGAGGCTCCAAAGAACACGCGAGCCAAACATTATAGCGCAGCACACGGCCTGGAATTTACAAAAAAAATTATCGAAGTCAGCTAAAACTCGCTTTCTCTTTTATCGATAAATGATGCTACATACTCAAAAATCACTTCGTCACAGGCCAAAGTAATACCATGGGCTGATTTGAGCATGACGCGCTCGGGGAGTTAATGACGCCGCCGCGGGAGGCCGTGACTTGTCAACGCGTGCGCCCGCGATCGCACTGAAAAGCCGCGCGTTCGAAGAAAAAAAAAAGAGAGAAAGTGCTCAAGCGACGAAGTGCGCGTGACGTACCTTCTTCCCCCCGTGCCATCCCTCCCTGATTAGCTACCAGCGCTTTCGTCGGGACGAGAGAAGAGAGAAAGCAATAGACCTTTTTCAGACAGTCCCAGAACGCCCTGCGGGCGCGCGGAGCACTATGGGAAAAGTGTGTACGCCGAGAGGGCCGGCTGTTCCGCCGCCCGCTGCTCGTTGGCGCTGTGCGGGCACGAAAGGAAAAGAACGTGTGGCCGGTTGTTGAATATTATTAAGTCCTGAACACTAGATATATCCGAATGCACCTGTATGTATCTCTTCGCATGAAATGTGAAAGAAATAACGCAGTCAGTGTAGGTATCACCGGGTGGATGTAGTACATCGAATGTAACAGCTGAGCGGCATAGGAGTTGCGTACCGGTACATGTAGTCAAAACGTGCTATCGAGAGGAATGTTAGGTGGAACACTGATTTCATATTTAATCAACGATTAACTGTTCACAAGGCGCCATGGCATTTAATACCATCGCGGTTTGCTTGGACAGTTAACTCCAAACTGCAGAGAAGTGTTACAGAATTATTTGATTTTTATTGACAATTCAGGCGCTGTAAAAAAAAGCTAGAATTAACTTGAATTCACTTGCGAGGTACCTTGCTCTGATAATTTGTGGTCTCCTAATAGATGCTTAAGTGTCACTGCGGAGCATGTTAGCGGGCAGTATATTCCGCATTCAGTGAAATTCAGTGAAATAGGTGTTGAATTTCGCGTCGGCGCATTCGAATATTGTTCAATGAGGAATAATGTCGTGCTTACGCTCGGCATTGAAGAAAAAACAAACAAAAAAAAGTTGCGCACATTACCTGAGCAATAGTTTCCAGATGCAAATTAATCGTCTCAAGGAGGCGCGGTATCCTATGTATCATATTGCATCGGTTTGCGATGCAATATGATAAAAAAAAAATTGAATTGCAGAAAAAAAAAAAGATGAATACGGACGTCCTCCCCCCGTGAAGAAACTAGGAATATTTGAGTTATTCCATGTATACGTAAGTCGCGCAGTCTGAAAGAAAGTTGGGAAGTGATACGGGGTGATGGTAGTGTTTTCCGCACCGTAAGCTTAGTCAGATTTGTTTCGTAGTGCACAAAAGGTCGCAGGGGTCTGCAGTGGGCAGAGAAAAATAATAGGCATGCCAATTGTTCTGTCAATTGTTGCGTTGGAGTTGCTAACCGAATTCCTCTTCCTTGTGTTCACATACATCGGCCAGACTGGTTGATGTATTAACACGCGTCTCAGACCGCATCGAAATTCATTAACTGGAGCCGTCTCATCGCACCTCGCATTGTCAGTCATGCAAATGTAATTTCATCTTCGAAGGCACGGTAATTTTGCACAGTCACCCTAACCAGACCATGCGAGAAATCTCGGAGGCACATCATAAGGAACACTGCACTTTGTATAAGTCAACCTTCTCTATCGTTACAACACAATAAACTCAACACGCGTCTTGGTTGTTTGCCTTTTTGTGCCTCTTTATGGCATGCGCGATGCACTGCTATTTTCGTATGTTTGTTAACACGTGCAATATCCTTTCAGTTGTGAGTGAGCGTTTGCGGTGTGTATATTTCTTTCCTTGTCCTACTTTTTTCTTTTTGCCCTGTAAGTTTTATTCCAACCTGTAGTTACAGTGCCAAGGAAGTGGTAGGTGCATATCATTTGTAACCTATATATGGTGCGAGCGACGCGCACGCGGTCAAGTGAATGTATCTTATTTTACGAAATTCCGGTTATTTCTAGCGCACTCATTAAATACCAGAACCTTACAATATACTTATCAACGATGGACATTGATCCCTAATGCATCAGTCAATTATGGACCGCTCCTGCACCTTTTTGGGCAACCAAGTTGTATATATATATTTTTTTCATTTATACCGAAGGCGTACTGGCGCTAAAGGATAATAATAAAACACGTTTCCGAGTCGCTCAGCTGGTTCAACAGCGGGACAGGTGGAAATCCTAGACAAGCCGTCGCAGCTAAACACTCTAGTGAGTGAATCATGCAGTAATATATCGCACCTTGCCAAGTTCACTTCTTTAACTACATCTGAGAAGCGTGGGCACGGCGCAAACGGAGAGTTGAAGCGCGAGGCCCACGCGCTCGTCGCGGCGGCTGCTTCGGCGTACACACTTTTCCCATGAGCGCTTGCGCGCCCGTTGGGGGGCGCTCGTGTGCTTGAAAAAGGTCTATTGCAGCGTGCGATAAGTCTTCTTAACTCCGCTCGTACTGGAAGGATTCTAAAAATTTTTGCGGTGGTCAATTCGTGAGGCAATAAGCTCCTTCAGTGAATCCATTCCATGGCTACTTGGAAAACTGTTGCAGCGCCCCTTCAAAACCTAAGGCTCTCGGCCTCGTGACTATTTCACATGACTTGACAACTTCATCTTGTGACTTCGAAACTGTTTCCTGGCCACGTGACTACATCGCACGACGTGGTCACTTGGTCATATGACCTTGCAGCTTAAAGGGGCCCTGCAACACTTTTCCAAGTAGCTATGCAATGGATTCATTAAGGAGCTTATTGCCTCATGAATTCACCGTTGCAAAAAGTTTTAAAATCCGTCCAGTACGAGCGGAGTTACTAAGATTTGTCGCTCGCTGCAATTGTATTCCCTCTTCTCTCGCTCCGACGAAAGCGCTGGAAGCTAAGCAGGGGAGGGATGGCACGGGGAAAGAAAAGAGGTTACGCGCGCCTCGTGACTTTGAGCACTTTTTCTCTTTTAGATGCGAAGCATCTTATGCTCGGGGCTGTGTCCGTCCCTCCCGCGTCCCGCGTCCGGCGTCCCGCGTCCGGTCACTTTCATGAAGTAGGGAAGCAACCACTATGCGAACCAGATCACTGTAGTACAATAAGGCCGTCAACCACCACCACAGTTACCAGAGGCTTGCATGTGCTTGCGGGGGCTTTGTCCGTCCCTCCTTCCCGCGTTCCGCTTCCCACACACCCAGAGCGCATGCGCGTCCCCTCCCCCCTCTCTCACCTCTCCTACGCTCCCCCCCCTTTCTCTCCTCTAGAAATCCTCTACTGTACGGAGCGGCGCCCGCGTCCCACACCACCACAGCGCATGCGCGTCCCCTCTTCCTCTCTCTCTTCTCCTACGGTCCCCCCCGTTCTCTCCTCTAGGAATCCTCTACTCTCCGGAGCGGCGCGCACGACAGGTGGTGCGACAGCTGCATACTCCGCTGGGGGGCGTAACGCTAGTTCCGCGGTATGAAAATGACGGAGTGCGCGCGCCTCATTCTCTCCTGTGCAGCGCCGCGATGAGCGCCCGGGCCGCTGCCGCGAAACGGGAGCGGCGACGTTTCTCCCGCTCAAGCTAACCATCTCCCCGCTGCTTCGCATCCACATATGGTTCCCTTTAGCGGGAGATGGGGAATTTTTTTTTTTTTGCTTCGAATACGTGGCTTTTCAGTGCGATCGCGCGCACGCGTGGAAAGTCGCGGCCTCCCGTGACGGCCCCAGTAACAACCGAGCGCGCCATGCTCAAATCTGCCAATGGCTGATACTTCGCCTGTGACGCAGTGATTTTTGAGCTTGTAGCGTCATTTGTCGAGAGAAGAGAAAGCGAATTTCAGCTGACTTTGAGAATTTATTGTAAATTCCAGGCCGCGTGCTGCGCTATAATACTTATCTCGCGTGTTCTCGGGAGCCTCGACTACCGATCGGCAGCGTTTTCTGACCATGCGCAAGAAGTGTTGCAGGGTCCCTTTAAGGTAATTAGCTTCGTGATTATATGTCGCACAAGGTACCCTGCGAGTTTTTTTTTGGCACTGATCACCTCAGCGCTGAAACTGAGCTGTGTTAGCGCACTTCAGCGTTCGATAGAACAATAGAGCAAAGAACATTCAAACCATTACGTCTCCCACCTTCCGGTTTGTAGCCGTCCACGTTAGCCCTGACGTTGACGATCTTGGCGTAAATGCGTCGTGCCTCGGATGACCGCTGCACAAAGAAGGCGCCCACTGCTTCGCTGCGAACGAAGCCGTTGCCTGCGAATCAAAAAAGGCGGCCTGTTTGCGCTTTCCGATGAAGTAGCGATTTTCCGATTTTTGCACTTTCCGATGAAGTAACGTGTGGGATCGGGCTAGTTTGTATTCCGACGAAGACGGTGCACTCGAGAGACCTAAAAGAGGGACGCTGACAACGCTACACGTTACGCACTTCTGTCTTCGTCGCACAAGACGAACTTGAAGACAAAGTTGCCTAAAAAAGGCAAAGATTTACAGCACAGGACGTTCTTAAAGGGGTACTGACATAAAAATTTTCAGCTACCATTTATTTCTTTGCGTTAAACGAAAGGCCAAGCCCTCAAGAGTCTAGAAAATGTGCTACTAAATGTGAGTGTACCCTGAAAAAAGTAATTACAATGTGTTTTAGAAAGCTAGTTTTGGTTCCTACTGTACCCTGAAGTCACAACATGGTATGAGCTTCTAGTCACGTGACGTCTACGGTCGCTCGGCACCATGGCTCCATTGGTGCTGCACAAGCGGTCTGACGTCATCACGAAGTCGATATCCGGCAGGCTAGGGACTGGCGCCAGTTACAAACGAACACTTACCACAATCTATTAATCATCAAGAAAGTCCACCAAACGCAGTACCCGGACACATGTCTTTGGTGTTGGGAGCGGTCATCCCTCATCCGCATAACGCAGATGTGTACTCTCAGGCGACGACCTAAAATCAACTCACCCTTATTTGGAAGAAACCCATTTGAGAGGCAGTGGGAAGTCGGATTTACGAGAGCCAAGTTCCTTGTTTTGATAAGGCTCAGCGAGCCGCAGAGGCCAGTGGGACCCCTTAGTAAAGGACCCACCCACCTTCACCCTAACACTCTAGAGTAAAATAAAGTTACTACTGCTACTACTCCTACTACTACACGAAGAGCCAATCACTGCTGTGTATTTGTTGGCATAAGCGTGCGCACGAGGGGGGGCAGGCGGGGCGAGAAGGGGGGAGGGGGGGCGCAAAGCCAGCCCCGTACATTGACACAATAGGGAGGGGGGGGCGAGAGGGGGGGCGCAAAAGTCAGCCCTATACATTGACATAATAGGGGGGGGGGGGCGCTGCGACGAACCTTCGCCTTCCCTGAAGGTCAACCCTGCGCACGCCTATGGGCGTGCGCACGAGGGGGGGGGCAGGGGGGGCGGCCGCCCCCCTAGTGACCTTGGAGGGAGGGCGCAAAACCTGCCCCATACATTGACTTAATGGGAGGGGGGGTGCGCTGCGACGAACCTTCGCCACCATGCGCACGCCTATGTTTGTTGGTGTCTGTGTATGTTTGGCCATTTATTTAGCCGTGCTCATAGAACTAAAATTCGTCAGTGCAGAGCGAAGGCCTTGTCTGTCTTCTCTTTGTCCCTCGTTTCTGTCCCGCTGCTCGAACAAGTGTTAGCTAATGCCGTTCTGCCGTTCACTGCCTTCCTGTCTGTGTATTTCTTTGCACGATGTTCTTGTTGCCGGGTGCACTTATACGGCCACTCGAACTTACCACTAGCCCTGCGTAGAGTGAATTCCAAACTGGGCTATAGAGAATTCTCTTAGGGACAGCTGCATATAACTCTCCAGTTGTGGGGAACTCAGGGACACAATCTGGTGTACACCTTCTGGGACAGAACGTTCTATCGCGCCGCTTGGGATTGGTAGAGGCTCGTTTGACGGCCATACGTGGGAATATCAACCGGAATGGGCAGTTCTGTCAACCTTTTTATCACCTTCTAGGCAAAGAACGGACATAAAACGGACGGTGACACCGTTTCGTCCTATAGAACGGATATAGAACGGTCTCTGGACGACTGGTATTGGATCGAAATGTAAGCGCTCGGGCCGGAGATGTGAATTAGACTGTTTCGTGTCTGGCTTGATTCAAACCCACACGGAATGTTTGTGAAAACCTCAGGGGGGGGGGGGGGGGGGCGAAAGTTCGTCCCAGCGCGCCCCTCTCCCTATTATGTCAATGTATGGCGCTGGCGTTGCGCCCCCCCCTACCTACTATGTCAATGTATGGGGCTGGCTTTGCGTCCCCCCTTTCTCGCCCCCCCTGCCCCCCCCCCCCCCGGTGCGCACGCCTATTAAAGCCGGCGAGATGACGCAACTCACCCTCCGCGTCGAATGCCTTGCACTTCCCTTCTGCTGACAGCATGGTCATGTTGTTGAAGCTGAGCGAATTCGTGGGATCCAGCGTGAGGTTGCTTGCCGCAACGAGGGCCGCCTCGCAGCGACCGGACCGCAGGGCCAGCACGGCCTCGTGGAGAGCGGTAAACAGCGACGAGCAGGCAGTGTCGACGGTGGGACTCGGACCTGCACAAACGCGGCGCGGAGAAATACGGTCTTTTAGCAAGTTACGGTAATACGGTACGCAAATACAGTACCATGTGACGGTACCGCTCCTCCTTTCCCGGTCGTTGTGCTTTTGCCAGTGAAGGCACCCCAACACCACGAAAGCTCTTCGAAAAATTACTGCGGGGGTTGTCGCGCCTCATTGTTGCCCGTCAGCCTACGCATTGTTAACAAGCAACCTGTCGTTCGCGAGATGGACTGTCACTGGAACTGGGAGCAGCAAAAGCGCAACGAGCGGGAAAGGAGGAGCGCTACCGAACTGCCATACCGTATTTGCGTACCGTATTTCCGTAACTTGCTAAAAGATTCTATACTCGGATTATTAATGAGAACTAACAGACAATGATGCATTAATATCGTGTCTCACCAATATTGTGTCTAACAAAGAAAACGAGCCTTTAAATTTACGCTTCTTTCCTCTATACTTTGCGACACGCTTTGACGCGCGGTCACGATGACACGGCGACGCCATTGGCTGTAGGGGGGGACCTTTGACTACGAAAAGCCGCTTTTTTAGATGCGAAGCAGCTTATGGCGGAGTTCAATCCGGTGCGCGGCGTGACCACCTTTGCTGCGCATGCGCAAAACTTCTCCACACACCTCCTCTCCACACACCAGCTAACATCTGTGGCTGCGCCGTACCCAACATCCCTTTCCCCCACATTCCCCCTCCTCGTTTAGATAAAAGGCTCGCGTTAGGTCGTACACACGCTCAGTCACTGCGCCGCACGGTGTTAACGTAGACACTAGGTGTCTACGTTAACAACGACATAAGAACATAAACACAACACAAACGATAACACTATAAATACGCAACATTAACGGAAACACCTAGTCAAGCCGATCCAAACGTGGTGTGCAGCCCCCATGCTGCTTCGCATCACCTCATGGTCCCTTTTAGCGGGTGATGGTGTAAATTTCGTTAGTTTGTATCCGAGTATAATGACGAACGACTCTCCGGTGATGTTCCAGTTAAAGGGGCCCCGCAACACTTTTTCAATTAACCATCGAGTAGCTACTTCCAAAGACTTAATTGCCCCACGCATCGACTGCTGCAAAAATTTTTAGAATCCGTTCAGTACCAAAGGAGTTCAACGAGGCCCGTGGCCGGGCCTCATTGAACTTTTTTTTCGGTAACGCCAACGGTAACGCGTTACCTTTTTTTTGTGTGTGTGGGTAACGTAGGGTGGTAACGCATTCATTTTTTGCTCGCGTAACGAGTACTGTATTTAGTAACTTTTTTTTTTTTCGGTAACGCATACAACACTGCCTCTGAGCACGACTGGCTTTTTTCTTTCTTTTTTTTTTTGTACGACGCCGGCTTCACCCGATCTTGCTATTCAGCTAATACAAGCTTCGTTTGAAAGCAAGACTGTTCGTATAGCCCCTTTCAGATCAGTGTAATATTAGCCGCTTCAAAGATGGCAGAACAGCAGCCCGTATCGCGATAGGACAGTGCGTTTGACCGGTCAGCACAGTAGACGGAATGAAAACCCGTGTCACACCGACCAGAAATACCCGCGGTGGTAAGCTTTGACGTTAGACTGTATCTTATTCTTTAGCAGAATGCCTGACCTCAGGGTTGATTCGCTAGCTTGGAGTAGTGCATTGAATTTTAATGATATGAAGCACCCCGCTTCCTTGCTGTCTTTCTACAAAATTGTATTGCATACAAACGGAACGAAGCACTGTGCTTTATCATTATTTTTTTTGTATTTTTGCTCTCTTTTGTATCCGTCCGCATCTGGCTCTCTTGACTACCTGCTGTCTGCCTTGCCCTGCCTATTTCTTCATGTACGCACTGGTCTCTCCATCTATTTACCCACCAGTTGATCTATCAGTTCAATATATCAACTCATCTACCCGTTACCCAGACTGCGGTCATCTACCGTACGATGGAATACTCCTAAGTTTACTCTGTATCATCAAGAGCATGGGAGTAACAGCGTGAGCACACACACACAAGAGCGACAACACGGACACACAAGCGCTGACTTACAACTGGCTTTAATGGCAGAATGAAACACATTATATATGCCAGAGTGAAGCATTAAAGAGAGAGGGATGGGTAACCAGGTTTTACAACGCACAGCGCCAACAACGCAAACAACAGCCAGCCAAGGAATAACCGCAAGGAACACGTTATCTTGGATTTTTCTTTCCGATCTAGGACCCGACAGCCGCTTCCAGAAGATAAAACTCGGCACCAGAGAGTGCAAGATATGGGGCACTAACGCACTTGTTATCAAATTTCTTAATATAATACGTTTCTAAAATGATACGTGCAGTCTTGTCATCACTGCTACCTAGAATCGTCCTTTCAAACAGGAAAGAAAAATCAAACATCACGTGTTGCTTGCGGTTATTCCTTGGCTGGCTGTTTTTTCATTGTTGCCGCTGTGCGTTGCGAAACCTTGTTACCAATCTCTCTCCTTTTTAATTCTTTCCTCTGGCATATATATGTGTCTCACTCTTCCATTAAAACCAGTTGCCAGTCAGCATTTGTGTGTCCGTGCCGTCACTGTTGTGGGTGTGAGTCAGCGCTGTTCCCTGCTCCCTTATACATCTACTGAGAAGAGGAAAAAGATGGCTTTCGCCTTCGAGTCGTCTTAGATGAATGCGCAAAAGGACCCTGTCAGATTTTTTTTTTTTTGTACCTCGCGGCGTGAATTGATAAGCTCACGAAACGTCCAATGCACCAACCTAACCGTTTTCATGCGTATACGTCTACCATAACACTGTTAGTTTAGTTGTTAAAGATACAAAGCGGCACGGGTTAACAACACATCCGTGAGATAGTCTTTAGGCCTGCTGTACACTGCTTACCGTGAAAGTCGAGCGAGTAGGAGACCCTGTTGGAGAACATGGAGCGGCACCCTCCGATCATGGCGTAACCGTCATGCTTCTTCGGGTCCATCTTGAACACGTCGGCCGACTCGGAGCTCGAGGCGCCCACGAAGACACCGATATTTCGACCGCGCAGGGAGTCCGGGTCGTAGCCCGCGTCGACGATGGCCTCGTACGAGGTCTCCAGCAGGAGGCGAATCTGCGGGTCCAACACGTGGGCCTGCTTCGCGTGCGCGTGGAAGAACTGCGCGTCGAAGCGGGACAGGTCGCGGATCTTGCCGTGTCGTCCGGGCAAGCCCAGATGTCCTGCGAAGTGCGTCGCGATAGAGGAGTGAGCACGTTTATTGACCGTTTTACGTAAGACGTATGGTACACCGCCACCTTGGGGCGTTAAACGAATGTTTTCAAAAAAAATTTTTTTTGACAGCGGAGCTGTGATGTTCGGCGTTTGTCCGGTTCGCTATGTAGGCTGGGAACGATCATCATCACGGCGACCCGCGTTCTCCCGCTGCGCCGATTTGTACGCCGAGGGATGATAACTCGAATGGTTACCATATGACATCGTCATGACGTCATAGATCACAAAATCTTGTGAGGTCATCCTGACGTCACAAATTCTGGCGTGACGTCATGTAACGTAATGCCACATGATGCACTCGTAGCGCCCACTGGATCATGGTTTCTCAAAGTGGTTTCCGCAGCACCCTACTGGGGGTTCCGCGAGCCGCTGATGAAATTCCCTCTTTCCGCGCTCGCCAAGTCACTTAGATGGCGAAACCGAGGTGCGATCAATCTAACGAACCTCTGTTACTTACGCCCGAGTGTCAATAAGCACATTTCAGTGCATAACAGAAACGTGAGGTGCGAAATAAATCCCACCAGCAGCTTGTAGCTTGTAACTTTATTATACACAGAAACCAGACAGGCTAGAATCCCAGTGCCCCGAAGAGATTATAAGGGTAAAAAGCGTAGTCTGTCCGGCAGGGTGGTGCCCCTATTCCAAGGCCCCACTGGCACGAGCCATCCGTTCAGCTCTTCGGATCAGTCGTAGCTGATCTTCTAGGGCCGGGCTAGACAGCAGCGCCTCCCATTCGTCCGATGTGTCATTTGTGTCGTGTTCTTCTCCGTGCTCTGCCCACTCCCACGTGATGTGAAAAAGTGGTGGGGTGGCTCCACACCACAGACATAGCCACTCAGAATCTGACAAAGGGCCGCGCGGTTCCTCTATTGCCACATCGGTTTGATAAGGCAGTGTACATGTTCATACGCAACAACATACGCTTGTGAGCAGGCATTCTCGACTCTAGCCTGTCTGAAAAATAAGCACAGGAATCGGCTGAATCCGGCAGCAACCCACATGCCGCTGGCCCTGACTGTGACGTAGCCTCGGATCGATTTGTTGGTGCAGAGTGAGTACATGTTCACGTCTGTGAATGAATTTTTATACACATTTGCTTTTGAATGTATTGCACGTGAATGTAGCGTAAACCGAATGAAAAATGGTTGCATAAGCGAGGGGGGGGGGGGGGGGGGGGAGGTTGGTTCCTTGAAGAAAATCTAATAATCTATAAAACTACAAGTTTTTGTGAGACGCTATATGATTGATTGCATAAATTACAGTAAGCATTACATATATTATATATATATAATAAGAATTTCTAGCTAGGTTAGTTTAATGAAGCTTGACAGGGTTCCCTGGGACCAACATGCTTGAGAACCCCTGGGCTAAAGAAAGAGTACACAGAGAAAGAGAGAGAGAAAGAAGGAGCGATAGAAATAGAAAGAAAAATAAATAGAGAGAAAGAAAGAAAAGGAAGAGAATAAAGATAGAAAGAGGAAGAAGAAAGGAATAGATAGAAACAGAGAGAAAACGAGATTTTAGCTAATTAAGCTACATGGTTCTGTGATTGCCAATCGATACCCACTCGAACCCGACCGATGCGTAGCCAATACTCGTGATTTGCGATGTGATCACGTGAACACTTCGTGCAACGGCGTGTGAATGGACGCGTGCCCAGTCAAGCCAGGACCAGCAGAGTGGCGACCAGCACTGCTGTGCCACAGCCTTGTGCGACTCAGCGCAGAGCTGCTCAGCTTTTTTGTATATCTCGACGTGAAATGATAAGGTCGTGAAACGGTGAAACGTCAAATGCACCGACCCAGCCGTTGTCATGCGCATGCGTCAAACGTAGGACTGTTCGTTTAATAGTTAAAGATGCAAAACGGCAAGGTTTAGAGCCCAATATGGTGGCCCCCAAACCCGTCCGTAAAATATAAGTCTATACTAGCTCCGTGTTTTTGGATTCATCCGAAAAAAAAAAAATTACACCATCTCCCACTAAAGGGAACCATGTGGGGATGCGAAGCAGCGCTGGTGTTCACTTGTGTTTCCATTCGTTGTTTACATTTGTATGTTTCCGTGTATGTTTGATTTGTGTGTGGAGTTGTGTATCGGCGGTGCTGCTTACGCTGCTTGCGCTGCTGTCACAGCTTACGTTACCGATGCCGCTACAACTGGTGCCAACGTTGACATCCATAGCGCCGTTGCGAAGGAGAGTGAAACGCGCACAGCTGCGCCGGAGTGAGATAAACGGGAGAGGAGAAACGAAGCGGAGGCAGCGATCACGCCACCTCCTCGCGCTCCCGCGAGGAGAGGGGGGGAGAGTTGTTGCATGCACAGTAAGGGTGATCAGGCCGCACACCACCGGATTGAGCTCCGCTCTAAGCTGCTTCGCATCTAAAAATCTGATAAACACTCGCCGGTAAAATTTTTGGCAATTCGGATTCACCCGATAAACTCCGATTTTAAAAGGGCATTCTCAACGTTCAAAGGGCATTTTCAGAGCTGAGAATCATCAATCGAAAGATGCGCACCTCCATCAGCGGGAGCAATCTCGTAAGGTATGCTTGCGTCTATTACAACCAGCTTTAAGGTTGCGACTTAAGAGGGTGTGGAGCTCGTCGCCTCAACACCCAATACGAACAAACGGTTGTAATACGAACAAACTTATGCGCTTTGTATTGAAGTACTTTTGCTTGTGTTTGGGCATGTTTGTGCGGTCAGACCTTTCAGACATCTAAAATAAGCTTACGGGGTTCGCATATTTTCGTGGTCAGATATCATTTTATCCAATACTTCGGAGTATTCAGAACAACAATAATAATAGGTCCTTTATTTTTCATCGGGAAGATGAGGGAGGCTGGGAGAAAAGGCTGTGGAGCAACTTGACTAGCTCCTTTGCCCCAAAAGTACATTTTGGCGATTTTACAGCAGTGCACATGAACAGCCTTATTAACAGGGTAAATAAACAGCAAGTGAGAAAGAAATTAAGGAATGGAGAAGCATGATTATCAGCCACAATGCAAAGCAATTTCAGTGGAAATAATGATCAATAAGACCACATTGCAACAGCTTGTAAGGCAAAAATAAATGCCAAATTTCAATAAATTCCGATAAACGCCGAATTTTCCCCCAAAATACCAACTGTGAGAAACACCCTCCGAATTCCCCCCCCAAAAAATAAATAAATAAATAAATAAATAAATAAATTCCGAGAACACGGAGCCTTATCTATAAGTTGGCTTTTTTTTTTTTCTTGCGATATCGACATGCTATGAGAGGACCCCTAAACAACCTCGGAAAATACAAAGAACGAGCAAGGTATTGTATTTTATCCGGGCGTTTCCCGTCGTTCCGGCACAATCTGTGACGTCTGCAGTATGTTGACGTGACGTCACGAGGAAATAAGCTATCGATTGGTTCATATACGAGAGATATCAGTGATAAATTTGTCGCCTACCCTGCTTTGCGATGGAGTCGCCCGCCCTCTCTACCTTTTCTCGCATGAATATATCGTGCGCTTTCAACTGATTTCTATGCGGTTCATGCGTGTTCGACTGAGCATGGGGAGGCAACAGCGTGCAGCCGAACAGCGCGAAATCTGATGGGCTTAACGCTTAGTACCAACATTTTCCAGGTGTTTTATGAAGAAACAAGTGGCGAGGAGGAGCCTTTCCACGCCTGTGGGAAAGGCAGTGAAGACGAGGAATTCAACTCTCGTTTTTGAACGTCAAGTGGTTTAGCGGCCCCTTGAATAAGCGCTTATCACAGTTTTGCGCATTTATAGCCAAATGAATTTGTTGTTTCTTGCGAACTTGATTCGATCATTCTTCTACATCACTACCCCGTCACCTTCTGGCCCATTTTTTTTTTCGATAAGTGAAATTTGATCGAGTTCGTCAGGATTCATTCTTAAGTGAAAGGGATACTTGCCAACCAACCGTTTGTAGCACGAAGCCACGAATAAATCCATACAGTTTTCTCAGAAAGGAAAGCTACTGCAGCGGTATGCAACTTTAGACATCCACGGCACCTCCTCCTCAAAGGCATATGTATGCCCACAAGCCTGCGCCGATAGGGGGGCGCACTCCAGACTGACGTCATGGGTCGGACAGTCGGTGACCACGCCTACGGAGAACCTGCCGAGTGAATGAGCAGGGGACTATTTCTCTAGTCGCGGAGGGCATCGCCTGCTGCTCTTCAATCGTCTGGGAGGCCCAGACTTCGTAGGTCGTACGCACTTATGGGACGAACCAGGACGGAAGATTTGTCCTGGTCCGGGGCATTGAACGCGGGACCTACGCCTTTTCAAGAGGTGGTTGTCCATTATCCCTTTTATAACCAATCGGTCACCTTGCGGGATTCCGCAGAACGCATTTACAACATTCGTAAGTCATCTCAGATACTCAGGATAGAACGAGGAGAACGCCCAAATATTCCGCTCACTGTCAACGTTTCTACTCGACAATCAACCAACCGCTCAACTGCGGCTTCGGAAGGTTCTAGTGAGAACTTACCGGGAGGCCATCGCAGGTCATCCTCTGTGACCATGTCGACACCTGCGTACAGCTTCTCCTTGAACTCGACGAGGTGGTCCGCTTGCGGGAAGTAGCCGGAGAAACCGGTGATCACTATGTCTTCTTCCGCCATTGTTTGTCTGGTGGGAAAACAAGGGGAAAGAACATCACCGACGATTACGGTACTGCCTAATGCGAATTCTGAGCGTAGCTGTTTAGGTGTTTTGATTTCGCGATAAGTTGAGGCACGACTGCCTCGCTAACCGGGAGACCAAGGAAGGCAGCGCGTGGGCGCGTTCCACGACATCTGCCGCACAGAGACCTCCGTTCATGCAGCGCTTTATTTCCGTATATAGTATCGGCGGACGCCCTCGACATATACCTGATTGATGACGTCATCGGCCACCGCATGACGGTGCGCACTACTGTGGCGCCGCGGGTGGGCGCCGCGGAACCTGTTGTCTCGCCGTTGCCGCTCCCTCCTCCTCGCGTTCTCCTAGCTATCGCCATCTTTCATCCTGCGCATCGCTTCGCGTTCACTCTTTTTCGTCCTCGTTCGCTCTGCCGGTTACGACGACGCCGTTGCCGCTCAACGCAGGAACGGGCGCCTAAAGGCCTGACCACACGTGCGCGTTGCAGCGTGTCAGCGCGTGGATTTTTGACGCGGTGTCGTGCCCTCTCCCTATGGAGAGAGAGGGCGCCCGGCTACGCGATGCTGCGCGCCCTTTCTCTCCAATGGGGAGAGGGCGCGACGCCGCGTCAGAAAGACACGCGCTGACACGCTGCAACGCGCACGTGTGGCCAGGCCTTAAGAGCTGCGCTCTGAAACTTGTTTATTATGGGCGAACGTGTGCCCGGTAAACTAGATGCAAAATTTAAAAGGCCGCTAGAGTAGAGACAGGTCGCTCAGGAGCGAGCCGGATCTTTTGAGCGGCTCTTCTAAAAGAGAACGAGTGATCCGTGGCTCAGTCAAAGTGAGCCGCGGTTCTTCGGGAGACGGCTCGCGGAGCCGACGGAGCGGCTCACCCGCTCACTGAGCGGTGGCTCTTTCTCGCTCAGTAGGGACTGTTCACGCGCTGTCCGCACACCCGCAACGCACGTGGCGGGACACCTGCCACACGGAAACGGAGGCGAAAGAGCGTCGCCGATTCGCTCATTCGCCCTCCGCTTGCGTGCGGCAGGTGCCCCGCCACGTGCGGTGCGGGTGTGCGGAAAGCCCGTGTACAGTCACTAATACAGCCGGATTACTCTCGACCGCAGCCGCTGCTCTCACCTGCGCCCGCTGCCAGCAGACCGGTTCGAGAGTATTCAACAACACGGAGGCCGACAGAATACGACGCTCGCCGAGCTTTTTCGAGCGTAGAGCATTGTCGAGGAGTGTAACTTGTTTCGGTAAAAACGGTGTGGGCAGAATGGCTGAATGGGAAGGAAAATCTGGTTTTCAGAGATATGCTGAAGACTGACATCGCTGCTGCCGCGCGTGGAGCCCCGCATACGAAGGGAGGATACAGTGATGCGCCGGTGCCGGAAGCTTTTTTTTTTTTCCTTTTACGGATAACAGGTAGCGACAAATGCACATTACACTGTCCCACGATATGTTGCCTTCTCTTGGTTCGCATCTGCACCTTAAGATCAATGTTCAAACATGTGCCGTGTTCTGAGACTACCGCAATCGGTGACACCGCCACTTTGCCTGCCACAGAATCTTGCGTGTGCAATGATTAAAGCGACAACTTACCTTCCAACCCGCCAATCAGCGCACATTAAAAGTAATAGATATCTCAAAGGTGATCGTCTTAGAATACGGTCCCAGAAATAACTTGAACTAAGCGCCAGCCGAGCTGAAATAAACTGCGAGGACAGCCGTACGGCTCGAGCAGAAGAAAAGTGTACTGGTTGCCAGCCTGTTTGCCCGCTAAAGCTGCGGCGTTCCGCCGCCAGAATCCCGGTGTGAAAAACAGGTTGGACTCATCCGTCCGCGAGCCACGAGGACGAGGCACGGATGAGTATAATCGCTTATGTGAGGTCACGTGACGCGCCGTCCGCGTCTCCACATCCGGATTTGGTCCGCGTCGTCTGAATGCACCATTACCGGCTGCATCGCATTACTGGTGTTCTTACTCTGTTACTGTTGAACGGAAAGAATATGGCGCGTTGTGATGGCAGTTTTATCGCACTTCAGGTAGCTTGTTCTGCTTTTGTCGTTGCAGTAAAATTGAGGAGAAGCTTATAGGGCCGTGTCAAAGTCCCCATTAGACCGTCTCGTAGAAAAGTCGGGGTGCAGGTGGGCAACTAGCGTGACGTCACGCTCTCCCTGGAGGGGCCTTGACAATAGTCTAGGTGGTGTTGCTCAAAGGCGCGTAAATAGATATGCGTCACCGAAAAAATCGAGCAGTCCGTACAGAGCCTTTCCGAGTTTGGATCGATGAGCGCCAGGGATACCGTAGGTCGTCAAGACTCACGTGTGGAAGTCCCAGGCGGCCGTAAACACCGAAGAGCTGACGGCGCTGTTCGTCGTAGCCGGGGCACAGCAGCATGCAGGATGTGCTCGAGAGTTTCCTCCGCCGGACACTGCGCACACGATGGGCTCCCGTTGCCGGTAAGCCGGAAAAGCCGTTCCGCGGTGCGGTTACAGTCGGTGCGCAGACGAAGGAGGAAGGCCCGGGCACGCCTGCCGAGGCCAGCTCTCGGCAGAGGCCGCGGCGGGTTCCCGGTAGCCACACGTGAGTCTGGGTGTAGCGCGCGCACACCCAGACTCACGTACATGTAGTCCGCATGAAGTCCTACCATGAAAGATAATCGGAAAACGAGTGACGCCTACAAGGAATCCTTTCATTGTCTGACGCATCGGGACGATGCGAATGAGGAGGGGCATTATGCCGCGACATCTTGCCCGCATTCAAATAACGCGCCCATCACCGTGCGCACAGGGCACGCATGCGCGCCGTATTGTTGTGCCGCGCAGAGATCATCGTGGAACGAGCGCCTGGCCGGATCCGGCTCGTATGCTCCACGCGCTCGCACTTCTCGCGGGGAGGAAGAAGAAGACAGTGGACCGATTCTTTTAGGGGCGAAGCTCCTTAGGGTGTGGGTCTGTCCCTCCTCTGTAGTATGTAGTAGTAGTAGGTAGCCACCGTAGGTAGGTCATATGTGGTGATGTCACATATGGCCCCACTACCGTGCCATATGTGACATCACCACTTTCCCTGCATTTTACCGATCACAAAGCGGTGATAATGAAGGGACCACGTAAACCAACAGTACAATAAAAGTTTGATGTTTAATATATACGCGGTGTTTCACACTCATTATATGATGTACTGGGCGAATTTCACGGAAGAGCTTCACGGTTTACCGACGATTCCCTCCGGAGCTTCGCCCCACTCATCATCATTCACCCCGTGGATACGTTTGGTGTTCGACTGACTCGCAGTTTTTACGACCACAGTCATTGAGTTGTGGGCACAGGTTC
>JALIZH010005872.1:0-10961 GCA_030522465.1 Rhipicephalus appendiculatus | reverse complement strand
GAACCAGTGCTGCACCTCTACGGCACTTTTTGAAACGAATGGCACGGTTCAGAGCTCACCATTGCTGCACCGCTGAAAAGAATGACAAGGTGCAGCACCTCGTGAACTGAATCAGGTGGTGCAGGCGAATCGAACGGACCTATGATCAGCAATAGCATTGTTGAAGAGGCCTTTTTAAATGCGAATGCATTTCATAGTCGGGCTATGTCAGGCATCCGGCGTTCGCGTTGTGCGGCGTTGGCGTTGTCCGCGGAGGAGGAGGATAGGTTGAGGAGGTGTGCGCGCCGGCAGGTGTTAGATGTGAAGCATCTTATGGCGAAGCTTAATCCGGTGGTGGTGGTGTACGGCGTGACCGCCCTTACTGCGCATGCGCAAGCCCTTTCAAAAAAAATATAAAAACCTCCTCTCTCCGTCTCTCTCTCCCCTAGGCATCCCTCCCCGCGGCAACCACACCCCTCACTGCGCATGCGCCTCCCCTCCTCTCTTCCCTGCTACGCTCCCCCCTCTCCTCTAGGCATCCCTGCCCGCGCCGTCCACACTCCCACTGCGCATGCGCGTCCCACCTCTCTTCTCCTCTCCTACGCTCCCCCCATCTCTTCTCTAGGCATCTCTGCCCGCAGCGTCCACACTCCCACTGCGCATGTGCGCCCCCCTCTCTCTCCTACGCTCCCCCCTCTCCCTCTCTCGCCACGCGACGCCGACACAGGCAGCGTCTGCTAGCGAGTTTCTTGGTTGAAAAAACCGACTGCTCGCGCTGCACAACCGTTCACTGGCCACCCCGTATATATGGCAATGAATCTTGACCTCCAAGGTGGTGCCAGTGGGAGATTTCTCTTGTGCGTTGTTGAACAATAAAAATTCGCAGCGTGCGCGTTAACTAAAAGCGGTCTGCGGCGGAGCTATATATGAAAAAAAAATTTAAAAAATAAATAAATAAATTAAAAAAAACAAGAAAAAGCAAAAAAAAAAGGCGATGCGCCGTGCTCCCGACCGGGCTGCAGAAATTAGGCGCCTTTTTCCTTCTTCGAACCACAACCACCATATATATATGGAGTGAAGCGCGCGCGAAATGCATTCGCATTTCCTCACGATTCCGTTCGGGGAGGTGGGGGCTTTTTTTGTTCATGATGCTTCTCCTTCAACGCACTGATTATCGCTCTCCAAATCGGAAAATTCGCTTCCGCTAGTGAACTCGAAAATTACGCCATGCATATATTCGTCACTTAATCGACGTCCCTAATAAAGCAATTAAATTGTCCACACAACTTTTCAAAGCCGCATTCACCTATATTTCATAGTATGTGCTGTCTAGAGCCGCGCAGCAATGAAGCGGGTCCGAGTACCGTTTGGCGGTCTATCAGCTTCTCACACGAAATCGGTATGCCTGCCGTCCACAAACGTGGACGCCTCAGCGACAACTCGACTTTTAAAACGTTAGTCGCTCCCAGTGCAACACAACTCACACAAAAACACGATATATGCTTCTCGAATAAAGCCGAATAAAGCCGAAAAGCTCTCCCGAATTTGCAATGAAATTATAAAAATAATTTAGGCATACACCTCTGCAGGCGACTTCAGAATAACGCCATTATTCTCTGCGCCCGCACCGCTGTTTGTTCAGACGAGTGGACACATGGATGTTTTCATGAAAAGCTGAAGTAATACCAACATTTCAAATCGATTTTACAGCGAAAGCTGTATATGGCTAGCAGAAACGAAAAACCGCTTGGCATCTGTGTCACGAGCAGTCTCCATTGGCTGTGCTATCAGTTACGTCGTTCTGAGCGTCGTACCCAAGCTCGCGCGCCATTGGCTGGGCCGTGAGTGACGTCGTCCATCCCGTCGCAGCCGTCGCGCCGAGCACATGCGCTCAGTTTCGACTGAGAGCTTCCACATGGGCAAGCCACGGATCCTACGAAATCCCGAACAGCGGACAACTTTTGAAGAGCGCCGACAGTGGAAACGTGAGATCTGGCATTCGCCGGGCCGATGCTGCACTCCGGGCACAAGTACAGGCGCGCGAGGCCGACTGCTGGCAGCAACTGCGTACCGACGGTCCGGCAGCCTTCCAAGCCGCGCTAAATCGCGAACGGGAATGCAAGCGCCGGTGGAGGGCGGGTTCTGAAAACCACGCCGCCGAGTTAGCTCGCGATGTCAAACACTCGCAGCATCGGCGCGCCGAAGAAGCGGCGTTGCGGGCAGAACAGCGTCGACGTGGTGATTGCGGGAGCGCGTTCACCGGGGCGAACGCCCGCTTTCGGCGAGTTTCTCCATCGGCACTTTGGCTTCGGCTGCGAAGTCTGTGACCGCCTGTGGTTCGACCACAACCTGGCAACGATAATTGTGGAAGGCTTCATTGCAGCGTCGGGTTGAACCCAATGCTAAACACCGGTGCCACACATTTCAGCTTCGCTGGTTAATCATTTGTACGGAGTGCTTTGGCGGTGATTTTTAATGCAATGCTTGGCTAGCCTGATCCCAGGCTAGCCAACGCAACGCAGCAAACACTGAAGTGTTATGTCCACATATAAGGATGCTGAAATACAAAGGGTTAAGTTTGTAACATCACGTTACAAACACAGCCTTCGAGTGTACCTACATGCACTTCTGGTCACCTGATCAATGTGATACGTGTAAAAAGTTCTGCAGGTGTTCGTGGAGCCCATTGCAATATCTATGTGATTGAGGAGCGAATCTGCACACGTTCCCTGCATTCCCCTGTAGAGGCCGGAACACGGCGGAAACTTCGAGATCCAATGAATGTTTTGCACGCAAAAAAATGCATACATTTTTTATGTATTGATGTCGGAATGTATTTAAAGATAGATAGATAGATAGACAGATAGACAGATAGATAGATAGATAGATAGATAGATAGATAGATAGATAGATAGATAGATAGATAGATAGATAGATAGATATCCGCGGTACTATGAGCGCTGCGACTAACAATAACACACTGCGTGGAAGACCACGGAGTGTAGGTACTATGGAAACACCATCCGCCGTGATGACTGGCGGTGACACGTCGTAAATAGTAAATTCGAGCTTCCTTGATCAGTACTTAGCCATCCGTTTCATGATCGTAGATGTTGTAGGCAAATATATATAATAAAAAAAAATTTGGGGTTTTATGTGCGAAGATTACAACACACGCAGTGTCATTTGCAGTATATTTTGTTGCCATGAGTGAATATAAAAGTACCTGTATTGAAGCAACGTCGATTGCACGCCCGAAGCGAAAAATAGTACCGACGTTTCAAACGGAAGTTTCGAAACGTCACCGCGTAACAATTTATCGCTTTAAAGATAAAGCAGACCTGAAAATTGAAGGACACTTTGTACATTCCAAAGTGTGTTCGGCGAAAGCGTGTGGCCATTCCACTGATTACGCCATGACTTTTTTCTTTTACACTCTCAGTGGGATAACACAGAAACCGAATGCGTGCGTGTTTTCTTTTTTAATTTTTTGACCGCGAATCGCAGCGAGACACGAGACTCATCTTCCTCCGTTCGCATGCGTTAGTATTTTCTCGCGCTTTGCGCATCGTGCAAACGCCATCCGCGTTCCAGCCCTTAAATTGACGGACCCTTTGTAAATTCGAAAGTGTATTTCGTGAACGCCTGGGTACATCGAGACGGCGTCGGTCAGAATGATTGCGAACTCTGGGCACAGCGACGCTAAGCAAGCAAAGAGCGAGCGCTATAGAGTCCGACGCGACCAGCGTCCGTTTGCGCATCCCGGCGGCCACCCTGGCTCCGTGCCAGAGCTCGGATGGACGGACGGACGGACAGACGGACGGATGGACAGACGGATGGATGGATGGACGGACGGACAGACGGACGGACGGACGTGAGCATGAGACATTAAAGGCTTTCGCCTTAAAGATTACACCATCTCCCACTAAAGGGAACCATGTGTGCATGCGAAGCAACGGTCGCTAACGCTTACATTGGCGGCGGCGTTGACGCTGGCGCTCATCGCAGCGTGGCGCAGGAGAGAAACCTGGGGAGGCGCAAAGTACGCAGTGATGGACCGGTTTTCCTACTGGAACATCCCAATCGCTGCTAATGGGCAATGAGAGACAGAAGACTCGGACTGGACACAGAAACCCGCAGTCCGCTTTTAGTTAACGCGCACGCTGCGAATTTTTATCGTTCGACAACGCACAGGAGAAATCTCCCACCGGCGCCACCTTGCAGGTCAAGATTCAGTGCCATATATACGGGGTGGCCAGTGAACGGTTGTGCAGCGCGCGCAGTCGGTTTTTTCAACCAAGAAACTCGCTAGTAGACGCTGCCTGCGTCGGCGTCGCGAGGCGAGAGAGGGGGGAGCGTAGGAGAGGAGAGAGAGGGGGGGACGCGCATGCGCTGTGGGAGTGTGGACGCCGCGGGCAGGGATGCCTAGAGGAGAGAGAGAGGGGAGGGTAGGAGGGGAGAGAGGGGGGAGGGTAGGAGCGGAGAGGACGCGCATGCGCAGTGGGGGGTGTTGCCTCCGCGGGGGAGGGATGCCTAGAGGAGAGAGGTGGAGAGGAGATTTTTTTATTTTTATTTTTTTTTAATGGGTTTGCGCATGCGCATTGGGGGTGTGGACGGACGGACGGACACCGGACGGACGTGAGCATGAGACATTAAAGGCTTTCGCCTTAAAATATAATGTTTGGGAGTAGCATCTGTTATTCATAAATATCTAGCAAAATGCATAATTTAGACAGAGACGACCCAGAGAGCACCCGTATATCTGGGTGAGGGGGGGGCTTTATTGTCCGTGTTTCGTTCGCGCTTCTTAACACATGCTTTAAGAGCGACCCGGTTTACTTGTCGTTCTTGTACAGATCGGAAAATTTGGAAAGACCCTGCATTGAGGCATTTTACTGCAGGGGCAGTGCTGCGAGTGCGGCTGACGTGGTGCGGCGAAAGAGTTGCGGACGAGACAATAAAAGCGCCGCTTCAAAGGGAATCTCCTCCTCCAGACGCTGGAGCAGGGACTAAGAAAAAACTAGGCTTAATAAACGGCGGGCGTGCCACGAATTATGCCCGTCGCGTGATAAATTCTTCTAGCGAGCGCGTGCCAGCTTCTGCATATAAAGAGAAGAACGGTGTAAGGGAAGCGGGATAATTTGTCAGCACTTTTCCTTATGCGATGTCATTACCGCCTTCCCCACGAATAGCTGAATGGGCTTTTCATGGCAATTTATAGCGCCACGAAGCCTCCAGCGTTCCATCATGGCTCTTTTTCTTATGCGCACTCTTTTCTTTCTGTCTGCGCCTGGCCGAGCATCGTCCACAAAGATTCGCACAAAAGCAAATGTCGTTTAATTCTTGCGCCTATTTTATTCACATGAAGTCTGCTTCTTTTTTTTCTCCCCCCACGTGCCCGCGGCATGCAGTGCTGGTCTGATTAAGCACTACTCTTTATGGCTTCAATGAAGGTTTTGTCTCTCTTTGCGCCTTAAGAGATTTAATAAGCCAATGTCAAATTATGCTTGCTGATTTCCCGAATGCGTTACGGCATAAGCAATTTCTAAAAAGACAAGGCGTGCAAACACAAACACAAGAAAGATGTAAAGACACCAGAAACACTGACTAAGAACTGAAGAGGCGCACAACAGCGGAAAACACGGCACGAAAATTTATCTGCGCATGCCCATGCAATAGGCGAAGGGCGAACCTATCAATCCGGACACGTAGGATCAACGTGAGAGATGACAGTGAAGACATTTGATTTCATCGTTACGCAAGTTCATCGACGATTGGTTCACGCATGCGCTACCACTATTATCGATATACCATGCCTCAGTCATTAGACGCTAGTGGTTAGGGTGCTCGGCTGCTGACCCGAAGGCCATAGGACGGCATCGCGGCCGCACTTTCGATGGAGGCGAAAATGCTCGATGCCCGTGTACTTAGATTTAGTCGCTCGTTAAATAACCCCAGGTGGTCGAAATTGCCGGAGCTCACAAATACGGCATCTCTCATAACCATATCCTAGTTTTTGGACGTTAAACCACAAAAAAAAGGGTTGATCTCTCCTTCATATTAAACACGAAGTCCTAAACGACCGTTCCCGTAACACGATAGCAATTCTCGAACTCAACCTTACTCAAGCCTTTGAAAACATCTCCCATGCCGCTAATCTTGACCAAGTCTCCCCCCACCCCCTAGGAGAGCGAGCTTACACTTACATCCGGGACTTTCTCTCCAATCGCACGGCCAACATTTCGGCATCGGACCTTCGATCAGACCAGATTCCCCTTGGCAGCGCAGGCTCCCCAAGGGGAACGCTCCCATGCTTTTAAATCCGAATGCATTTCTTAGTCGGGCTATGTCAGGCGGCGTTGTCCCGCGTTGTCCGGCGTTGTCCGCGGAGGAGGAGGAGGAGGATAGGTTGAGGAGGTGTCCGCGCGCCGGCAGGTGTTATCTCTCCGTTCTCACTCCCTCTCCCATAGCAACAGCTAAGGGCGCGTGCGCTTATCCTCGCCCCTAGCAACCGGAGCATGTGGTGCGAGAGAGGGTAGGAGAGGGTAGGTGCAGTGCTTCGCCGCTCCTTCTCTCGCCGTTCACTCTCTCTCCTCCCTGCGCCCCACTCTCCCGTCCGCTCGCGCCTCACTCTCGACCGTTCGCTGGCTGGGCGCCTCTTAAGGCGATGGCAGAAGTGGAGAGGAGGAGCACGCTCTGGTGCGTGAGGGCCCTCGCATCGCGGGAGCTCGGCGGAGGTCCCGCGATAAAAAAAAATACAGGCGCTGCGCCATGCTCCCGACCGGGCTGCAGAAATTAGGCGCCTTTTCCTTCTTCGAACCACAACCACCATATATAAATGGAGTGAAGCGCGCGCGAAATGCATTCGCATTTCCTCACGATTTCCCTTCGGGGAGGTGGGGGGCATTTTTTTTAACTTAGTCATGATTGGCCTTGTCCAGCAATTGCAACAAGTCGACATCATCAACCATACCATCTAGGCCGACGGCATCACCATCTGGACGTACCAATGTAGCGATGGTCAAGTGGAATCATGCCTCCAGACAGCGGTTGACACGGTTGAGGCCTATCTTCAGGGAACTGGACTGCGCTGTTACCGGCTAAATCGGAGCTGCTTCCCGTACAATCCCACACAGTAGGGACGCCCCCCTAAGCACAAATTTAGTACCGACCCTGCGACGCGATCACCCTACCCCTTCAAGATGGCAGCCCGATGTCCCACGTCCCTAGTATCTGGGTCCTTGGCCTCACCATCTCAACCAATGGTTACGGCGCCTTGGCTCTCAACAAGATCTCCGTGCGATCTCAAAACACCCTACTTCTTCTTAAACATATATCTAACCTGAGAGGTGGTCTCAAAGAAGAAAGCCTTCTCTGCCTTGTGCAGTCTTTTGTTCTATGTCACATTACCTACGCTGCTGCGTACCTCAGCTGGTACCGTGCTGAACAACACAAACTCGACACGCTAATACGACGGGTCTACAAGCAAACACTTGGCCTTCCGCATTACAACAGCACCGAACTCTTCAACCAACTCAGAGCTCACAACACCCTTGGCGAACTCATTGAAGCGCAACAACGCTCTTAGATTGAACGACTCACCCTCACTGAAATGAGACGCTCCATTCTCCCTACGCTTGATTTCAGTTATCGTCAGCAACAGGGCTGAAGAAGTGGCCATCGCCATGGCCCTCTAGATCCCACCTGTCACACAATCGTTTGTGACTCTCGCTCTGCCGTCACTAACTTCCGCAAAGGCCACATCTCCCCTCAAGCGCTTCGCATCCTCTGTTAGCCAACACACTCTAAAGACAGCGTGATCTCCCTGATATTGATCCCCGCCCATGCGGGCCCTGTCCAGCCTCACCTCCCCAACCTCAATGGGTCACCCACTCCATTGCGCGAGGACTCATCAACCGCGCCTGAGCAACTGAAGACGAGTTGGACACCAGGGACAATCTGACTAAATACAATGATCTCGTTAAGGCCTTTTCCCTCGGACGCCGCGCCTTCCGCCCACCTCACCCCAAGCTCTGCCGAGCGCCACCCCTCTGCGTCTACTGCAAACCAACACGTAGCCCTCACCTGCCCGCCTCCACCTCATATTCCCGGACGTTTACACTACTCCCAACTGCCGGTTCTGTGGCACTCACCCGGCTACGCTTCCGCATATGCTGTGGGAGTGCCCGGCACAGTACACAGAGGCTAACAACAGGACCCTCTCATCGAGGCTGCGTCGGGCCCTGCGGAGCTCCGCCCTCGATGAACAAACATGGGCGACCCAGCACGCCCGTGAGGTGGCGTCGAGGCAAGCCATGGACGTCCCCTCATGGGAAACCTAGGCCCGGCCGCCTAAACTTGCTGGCTTTTTTTTGTCGAATAAAATTCATTCCTCCTCCCTCCTTCATAGGAATCGGTATAACACGAAAGTAAAACGTGTCGTCCTTACAGAAGTATTTGAGTGTTTACTGTACATTGACATAAAAGAATTTGCACAATGTATATTGGTGTTTGGCAGCTATTGCACCGTTTAACGCGGAGGCACCAATGTTGACGTTTGGTGGCACATCTCATTCCCGACGACTAATGCCCGTGATCAACGAATAAACACAGATTTGTGGTAGCTGTACCAGTTAACGGTGAGAACTTAATCCGAGAAAGCGGAGCGACAGCCTGAATAGCTTCGCTGACTAGACGCGAACTTGGGCTAAGGCCGCCACCCCGCGGCCGGTTAAAGATCTATTGAACACCACGGCCGGGCTAGAAGGAAACGCAGCGCTCGCCCCATCTCCGCTTTTGTCCGGCCGCAATTTTTTTCGGCGATAGCGTAAGCTGGGAACGCGATGTTAACCCTTTGAGACGCTATGTACACAATTGTGTACATGATTTGTTTTTGCTCCTTGTATCAACTAGGGGGCCAAGAGAAAGCGAGATATATTGAGCGTCGGATAGATTGAACCTGCTGCATAACAATTTGTCTTCATTTAACTTCATTTCGCAGCGTACTGTTGCGTATGATCACATTTTCCGAAGGCACGACCCCGTTCGACGAGTCGTTCGATGAGCCGCGTCCGGCGCGCCATGTCAAAAGTAGACTATTTCTATGTTCTAAATGGACAAAACGAAAATTGAATTTGTACAATATTTTCTAGCCCGAGATTTCATTCTATTTAAGCCAAAATAGAGCATGGATGACTTCAGGATAAACAGATATTTAATTACAACCTAATTAGAATAAGTTACTATAACAGACTTAAATGAACATATTATGACATTATTTTTGTTGCAATAGTATACTGAGTGACTTGAAATAACGTTGTATTATTTTGACCAATTTACAGAGAGTTCTTCATAGGTGGCGTCTGAAAGGGTCAAAGCCAGGCGAAAAAAGGCGCACGTCGCATATCTATTTTTAACATGGATTGATGTTATAAGCGAGGCTGAGGCTTGGAAAGGCCGCCACCATGCGGTGTGTTAAGGCGTTGACAAAATTGCACTTCTGGCATTAGAAACGCGCCGACTGGCACGGAGGCGCAGCAACGGCGCGTTGCAGGAGTTAATCGCAGAGGCCATGGTCATGATGCGTTACTTAACTTTACCGCTCCCAGACGACGAGAGCAACTCGCCGAATAAGAGTACTGTGAGAGGGAAGTGGTAGACGTAAAAGGCGCCTTTGTAAAGCCTCTAGAGTGTGTGACCGGGGCGCAGTGGATAGCGTCCCCGGAATCTGTCGTCAGAAACCGCGATGTCATGGGTTCGACTCCCGATGACGGAACTTTTTTTCTTTGCTGTCTAATCATATGCATTTTTAGACGTCATTTCCGTGACGGACATACGTAACTCTAGTCTTGGGGGACTCCGGCATAAAACACTTTTTCTTAGAAAAATCAATTGTTAGACGCGTTTCTTCATTCATATGCCGACGAACAACTGCGCATTCATCGAATTTCGGCGCGCAGTTAGACTCTCCACAATGTAATGATAGATTCGAAGGTGACCCTCTGGTTAGCGATCTCTTGCGTTCCAATAATTTCAGGTCTTGCGTTCCAATAATTTCTGGCTATTGCAGCGGCCCCTCTGTCCCACGTAGAAGGGGCCGCAGCTGAAAGGTACCTGATACACCACACCTGCAATCAGTAAATGTGTTGGTTTGTTTTACAAAACAAATATCGGTCTGCTTCTTGTCTTTTACTCGCTGATTCTTCATCTGCACAGCGGCACAAGTCTTATTTGCTTATTGGCGGCAGTAAAAACAACACATTGAAGGACACTTCGTACATTCCAAAGTGTGTACGGCGAAAGCGTATGGCCATTCGACTGACTATACCATGTCTTTTTTCTTTTACACTCTCAGTGGGATAACACACAAACCGAATGTGTGCGTGTTTTCTTGTTTAATTTTTTAACGCGAGTCGCACCGAGACGCGAGACTAATCTTCCTCCGTTCGCATGCGTTCGTATTAAGGCGAAAGCATTTAATGTCTCATGGTCACGTCCATCCGGTGTCCGTCCGTCCGTCCGTCCGGTAGCGGGGGTGGTGGTGTGCGTCCTGACCACCCTTACTGCGCATGCGCAACCGTCCTCACGCACCTCCTCTCTTACGCTCCCCCTCTCTCCTCTGGGTATCCCTCCCACCTGCGGCGTTTACACACCCATTGCGCATGCGCGTCCCCTCGCCTCTCTCCTCTAGTCATCCCTCTCCGCGGCATCCAGACTCTCACTGCGCATGCGCGTCCCCTGCCCCTCTCTCTCCTCTACTACGCTTCCCCCTTCTCTCTCTCCTCTAGGCATCCCTCTCCGCGGCCTCCATACTCTCACTGCGCATGCGCGTCCCCTCCCCCATCTCTCTCCTCTAGGCATCCCTCCCAGCGCCAACCACACCCCTACTGCGCATGCGTGTCCCCTCACCCCCTTTCTCCTCCAGGCATCCCTACCGTGGCGTTTAGACACCCAATGCGCATGCGCGTCCCCTCCCTCCTCTC
>JALIZH010005869.1:0-14971 GCA_030522465.1 Rhipicephalus appendiculatus | reverse complement strand
GAAACGGCAATAAGGTGGAATTAATGTAGCTTTACGCAAGTTGAGTATCTCAATTAGAGTAGTTGCAATTATCACTGATTCATTATCTGTGTGTACTTCTCTTTCTGCATCTGCCGAAACGCCTATACTAAAGCTCCTTAAAGTACTAGTTCCTGCTCACCTTCAATGTATTCACTTAATTTGGGTACCAGGCCACAAAGGCTTGGTGTTAAACGAAATGGCTGACTCTTTAGCAAAGGCGGCTCTATTGGGACCTATCATTCGGATTTTCCCGCTAACAGCTCACATCACAATGGCAAGATTTCGCTCACTAACATTCAGAAAGTGTTTATCAGACCCTGTATTGACAGCTTCTCCAGAATATAAGCACCTCTTATTTCCGTGGCGCAGCGACTTATCTAAGTCGAGAATAATGGAAGTGGCCATAACCAAATTTCGTTGTCGCGTTACCCCCCTAAATTTTTACCTGCATAGAGCAACTTTGGTGCCTTCCCCTTTGTGTCTCCTTTGTAACGAGGCGGAAACCATCAGCCATTTCTTTCTATCATGTCGACGGTTCACGTCATTGAGGAAAAGATTCATAGAACCACCTCTTCGAAATCTGGGCCTGGAGGTATCAGAATCAGTTATTCTTTCTTTTGGCGCCTCTACCCTGGGCTACAGCCACAGAGATGTTTTCTATGCCATTGAGGAATTCATCAGGCAATCTAAAAGAGTATCTAGCTAAATTCTTCTCCTTTAAACATTTCATTAACAATAATTCGTACCTTAATTCAATAACTTACGTAAATATAGCTTCTGAGTAATACATTACAGAAAATACTGGAAAAAATAAATTCACTCACTACTCGGCCAATCCCCTGCATTGGGTATGAGCCATGATGATGAGGAGAAGAAGAAGAAGATAGAATGACTAGACGAGCGCCCAGTTTGCTACACGCACAGTGCACATGCAAATGAGTCAATAAATTAAGAGAAACGCAGCTTGAGAGAGATAGAATTTTTTGTGATATTCTAGAGATGCTAACCTGGATGGTTCCCTGACTCGCTGCTCCAGGCACCGGGTGATAACTACGGTGTATATACAGTAATCACACAGACACCGAATGGCGCATAGGTTCACTTCACGCACGCGTGCAAAACGTGTATGGGTCAACACGGGAGCTCTGATCATTGCAAACAATGAGCAAACACTGCTTGCAGGCGAGGATGGCGCATCGGAGAACTAACACTGAGGTTGGTGCAAACGGCCGCTGAACTGCGGGTGCGACTGTACTGGTCGCCATGGTCGACCATGGTTGCAATATTTTGTACTGATGTTTATAACAATGTTTGCAATGGTGATGTAAATGGTGTTTGTCGAGTGCAGCCGGTTTAACGCGGTTTGGGCTTGTCGCGGCCGCGTTGCTAGCGCCCCTTTCTTTTTTGCTGTGTGTTTTGGCAGTCGGTAATTTATCTACGCAAACGGAGCGTATCGCGGATAAGAAAAAAATTTATTTATTTTTATTTATGTCCCGCAAAACGAGCCTAGTGCAGCACAAGCCGTAGCCTGAGTCAACTGACCCCATCGGCAAACCTACGTGGTGTTGTAGCACGTTAGAACAAAGGTTCTGGAAGTTTTCAGCCGATTCGGCTTTATCGCATTGATGTAAACACAGACTGGGTTTCCTGATACCGAAGCTAATGCAAACTGACTTACTCTGAAGTCAGTATTATACGTTGACGCTCAATGGATGAAAAGTTATTTCGTTACCTATGGATGCACGACTAAAGCGAAGTAGAAAGCTAATAATAATTGTTATGGTACAACTTCTCAACACACGACATGATTATGAGGGACGCCGTAGTGGAGGGCTGCGGAAATTTCGACCACCTGGTGTTGCTTAATTTGCCTGGAAGTTCAAGTTTTGTAATCGAAAACCGGCGACGCTATCATGTTTCTTTATGGGATAATCACCTGCCTGGAAAAATACATTCTTCATCTCACGGATATGAGCAAATTTAATGCTCTTGCATACATGTGCTTAGTCATCTGAGTATGTTAATGTCCTTGTTGTATAGACACTGTTTCCAGATGTTCGTAGCGTCCGACGATAGAATAAACTTTTTTTCTAAGCAGATGCAAATCTTCTCGCGATGGGGCAGGGGCAGAAACGTATGTGGGCGGAGCTGACGGTTGTTCGTAGGTTGCAACCGACCATAGGCGGAGAGTTTTCATTTTGCCGGAGGGGGGCGTGGCCCGGCTTGCTCTTCTTCTACATTGTTCGCCCTGTCGCTTCATATATATATATATATATATATATATATATATATATATATATATATATATATATATATATATATATATATATATATATATATATATATATATATATATATACATATATCGAGAGAGAGAGAGAGCATGTCCGCCTCCTAAATGAAAGAATATAATTAAAGACTTTAGTACCACCTTATACTCTTTGGCGCCTACACCGCGATATCAGTATGAATCAGTATGAGTATTGTGATGACTCCCGATTTATTTTTCAACTTACACAAAGACATCGATCCTCCTCGCAACACTTGGCTGACAGCGAAAAATGCCGTATTGGCTGCTACTCGGTGACTGCATCACATAAAATCGATTCCCACAATGGGTGGGACCCGCCTATTTTCTTTATTGACATGCATTACTTTGTTAAAACATGCACCAGACATAAGACAGTGCCCTAATGCTGGTACAGGAAGCTTTAATCTTCAATTTGTCATGGCCAAAAATAATTCTCAGGTGGTAGAAAATACCACTATAGAACACTAAGAGGTCGCCTCAGTTGTTTGTTAACACAACATATTCTGCACATACAAATCTCTTTGCGGGGAATTATTAACTGGGTGTTTCACTTGTCACTGGTCCATGATCGGAATTTTAAAAGCCTGAAATGAAAAAGCGGGTGTAAACAGCCACCTGGGAAGTAAATAGCTGCCAGACAGGAGGCCAAACGCTCGTTGTCAATGGACGGGCACCTAAGCCAAGCTCTTAAAAAATATCCCGGGCAGGCGCCGGGGCGGGGGGGGGGGGGTCTCTGCCTCCCGTGAAACCGTCCGGGAGGGGGGGGGGGGGGGCGAGCCCCCGAGCCCCACCGTACTCTCCGCCTATGCAACCGACTATATTATGTACACTGGCAAAGGACGTTTTGAAAATGCAGGTCGAGTACACGGCCAATGTCGTTACGCGAGAAGTGTTCCATGAATTTCGGCTGTGATAGGCGCAAGAGTGCCGGTGCTGTCTGAAAGCTGTGCAGTGGCTTGTCAGGAGAATGTACAGTGCGCGGCCTTAGATAAACACGTGCTTTACTGAGCAGATAGTGGTATTGTTATGCAGGCAGTAGAGGTACGAGTCCGATTGCAATGCTGCAAAACCTGAGAAGTGCGGGAGGGGGGGGGGGGTTCTGAAACAAAGCGAGAGCTGTAGATAAGGAGTGCGATGACATAGTGACGTGATTGCCATTGTACGCGTTCAGGCAACACCCCCCCCCCCACAAAAAAAAGAAAAAAAAAAGAAAGAAACGAAAAAGAAAACGGGGACTATAGCTGCACTCGCAAGGCTGATGATGTCCGATGATTATTCGTGTATATCGATTACAAAGGGGACTGTTCCAAATTCAGGACGTCTCACGGCGTGCATGTACGCGCACATTTCATAAAGGAGATAGAGCAAATAATTTGTGCCTAACTCGAGGACGTAGTAAGCGAAGTCTGAGATCCCGAAGCCTGAGGACATGTTTGGATGCGACTTTCTTCTCGTTAGCTGTTTAAGTGCAACTTTTAGCGAGCACGCAAAACGAGGTAATTTGCTAAACAAGCAGGCTACTTTAAAGTCTGCCCCCTCCCCCCCCACCCACCCACTGTGTCGTGGTTTCCGACAAGGTTTAGTGTGTCGCTCGACAGGTGGCCTTATAATGCAAGTGGGCCGCCTGGGTTAGCTATACAGTATATTCATACTGCTATTCTAGTATATTGGGCTCCGTATATAAGCACGTGGATGCAGCTGCTCGCATTGGCCACTTTCCAACGAATTCGTAGGAGCAAAAAAAAAAAAAAAAGAAAGAAAACGCGGCAAAACACGAGTAAAAAGAAGAGCGAGAGAATAAATGTGTCAGCCTTGGATATCGAGGAAGAGAGCTTTTACGACCTCTCGTATCGGATATCCACAGCTGCCGGCTTCTCTCTCGGCGTTTTCTTTTTGCGTCGATAATTTACCGTCGGCCATTAACCGTTCCTTTGGTTTTAGCGCGTGCAGGGGAAAGAGGATGCGCACGATCAGAGCGGCGTTATTTCGTCTCTTTACGCGTCTCACCTCGGTCAGCCGCGCCCACGTGGAACACGCAACTTTTGATGGACGCCGGAACGCTCGCCTCGCCTTGCCACGTTCACCGTGCTCGACGTTACAACGGTCATAAAGAACGATCATCGTAAACAAATGAAAGCGGAGGATCAGAACATATACGATATGCACATTCTGACGCAAGCGTGTGTGTGTGTGTGTGTGTGTGTGTGTGTGTGTGTGTGTGTGTGTGTGCGTGCGTGTGTGCGTGTGTGTGTGTGTGTGCGTGCGCGCGCGCGTGTGCGTGTGTGTGTGTGTGTGTGTGTGTGTGTGTGTGTGTGTGTGTGTGTGTGTGTGTGTGCGTGCGTGCGTGTGTGTGTGTGCGTGTGTGCGTGTGTGTGTGTGTGTGTGCGCGTGTGTGTGTGTGTGTGTGTGTGTGTGTGTGTGTGTGTGTGTGTGTGTGTGTGTGTGTGTGTGTGTGTGTGTGTGTGTGTGTGTGTGTGTGTGTGTGTGTGTATGTGTGTGTGTGTGTGTGTGCGCGCGTGGGCTTACACGCGAGAGGCAAGCGTTCGCGCTTTTACGAAACCACTTAAAGATCAGATACATGCTGCCTTTCCTACGAAATATATTTTGTATAGGTCGACGACACATGCTGATATGTAAACACCGTACAGATGCATTCCGCTAAGGAATTCGGAAAACAAACTGCTGTCGGTACCCCTCTATTAGTATTAGTTCGAGTACCCCAGGCGCGGAGGATGGGCAATTATGCAGCGACAATTATTGCCCGCCATGGTGGTGCATAGGTTACGACGCTCGGCTGCTCACCCGAAAGTCGCGGGTTCGATCCCTGCCGCGGTGGTCGCAGTTTGATGGAGGCGACATGCTAGAAGCTCGTGTAGTGTGCGATGTCAGTGCTGAGGTCTAAATTTCCGGAGCCCTCCCCTACGGCGTGCCTCATTGTCATGTCGCGGTTTCGGCTCGTAAGAGCCCATATATTACTATTATTAGCGACATTGATTCGATGGAAATATCGAAGTCATATGAATCGGATTGGATCATGGCGTCTTTTGCAAGTGTTTTGTCAAGTATCTGACATTGCATTGTAATTTCTCCGATAAGAGAAGCGTCGTATAATGGAGGTTCCAGTATCCAGGTTTCGGTGTACCATGATGAACACGAAAGTGTTATACGCCTCATGCGAACGTGACCTTAATCAGCGAAAAGCGAGTGTATCGTACACGAATTCGCATAATTCCACACGACGTGCGTCGTGGCTTGAGGCGCGCGAGCTGCGCGCTCACTTCGACTTAGCGGCGTTCGCGTCACGCCAGATGGCCTTCGCTTTCGAGCCGTCTTAGGTGAACGCATAAGGGACCACGTGAGTTTTGCGGTAGTTAAACAGGATCAATTCATTGTCTTCACATTGAAGTTACAGACGGACAGATCAATACATGGACTGAGAAGGAAAATTACACCATCTCCCGCTAAAGGGGACCATGAGGCGATGCGAAGCAGCATGGGGGGTGCATACCGCGTTTGCATCGGTTTGACTAGGTGTTTAATGTTTCCGTTAATGTTGCGTATTTAGTGTTATCGTTTGTGTTCTGTTTATGTTCTTACGTTGTTGCACCGTGCGGCAGTGCGGCGCAGCCGCGCGGTGACTGAGCGTGTGTACGACCTAACGCGAGCCTTTTATCTAAACGAGGAGGGGGGAATGTGGGGAGAGGGAGGTTGGCTACGGCGCAGCCACAGATGTTAGCTGGTGTGTGGAGAGGAGGTGTGTGGAGAGGGTTTGCGCATGCGCAGTAAGGGTGGTCACGCCGCACACCGGATTGAACTCCGCCATAAGCTGCTTCGCATCTAAAAGAATGGTGGCTTTCGCCTTCGACTCGTCTTAGGTCAGGGGTCTCAAACTCACCTCGGCTAGCGAGCCGCTGTCACGAAAACTTATTCATTCTTAAATAGACAGGGCGTGCAAACACGGACACAAGAAGTCAGGACACCGCAAACGCCTACTAACAACCAAAGATGCGCACAACGGCGGAATAGAAAGAAGGCAGGAAAAATCTGCGCATGCCCATGCAATATGCGAACCTATCAATCTGGCACGCGTGGGGGTCTAGGTGAAAGATAACTGTTGAGGCATTTGATTTCATGTTTATGCAAGTTAATCGACGGTTGGCTCACGCATGCGCTACCACTGTTATCGATAAGCCATGCCCCAATCATCAGGCGCGTTTCTTCATTCCTATGCCGTTTCCCAGTTTCCCGACGGTCCGGGATGGTGAAGAAGGTTGGAGCGAGGGGGGGGGGGGTGCATTTTGAGCAAAATGTCAGCTACCGTTGCCATTTGAAAGAAGGCCTGTTCTATATCTGCTATATGGGTCAGTTTTGAAGAGCATTCAGCATCAGGTTTCAAGAAACATGTCGATATTGATCACCCCAAGTCACTGAAATCCGGACGCCAATAAGTATAAAGTTTCTTTTCCATGGTTATCCTTTAACACATGGTGACCAGATGGGGTGCCTCACAAAAAGCATTTAAAGCAGCTTGCTGGCCTTGTTGGAATAATGAACTTGCATTCCCAGCGTTCTTATACTGTCCCTTTTTCCTTTCCGTGCTTGCATGTATTTTTTTTTCCTATTTGACCTAAGCGCTGGGAATGCATCAAAGCACGGAAAATATGCTTGAGGGCAGTCATGTCTGTGTAGCTCATGAACCTTCATATTAATAAAATAACAAAAAAAAAGCGGCAGATCCCACGTACCTTGGGAATCGACGTCATGCGAAGCACGCGTAGGGAAGGTAACTGTGGTGTAATTATTTTGTTGAGCGAAACGTTACGAAATGATGCTAAACATACGTACAAATGTTATAGGCAGGACAGTCGCATATGTTTTATACATCCAGTTGTTTACAGCTGCGTAACGATGCCAAGAGCAACTTGGTCATTATACCAACACCAGAAGCGGTAAGCTGAAATGTAGCGCTTGTGCTCGCGAGGATGGTAGCCATAGACACTGCAACATAAATAAACTTCAGTGGACGGCGCTTATCTACAATTGACGTTAACCCGACGTGACACCTGTATCATTGGAGTACATATGTAATGTTTATAAAATTGGATGGGCAGCACTGCAACCACAATTGACGTTTCACCAACATTACGCCTGCTCATGGTCTTTATCCAAAGGAGTTCCGAGACCTCGCGTGACCCTGTGGTAGAATACTTGATTGCCACGCAGAATGCTTTGGTTCGATTCCTGCTGGGACCATAACATATATTATTTGCATTCGTCGGGTCAACGCTGCCTATGTCGGTTTTTCTTAACAATGTCTGTTCTCGCCGTTCCTTGGGGTAGATATAAACTGTCAAACACCTGTGGCGCGTACCCGCATACCGCGGCCCGTGGTATGGTATACGGGTATGTGCCACACGTGTCTGAAGGAAAGGGTTTGACGTCGTACGGGACGGGATTTTCACGTTATTAATGTCATGACCAACCAGTCATATTCGTCAAACCCTCTTACCCTCCCATACTAATTTTGGTCTACCCCAAGTTAAAGGGACCCTGAAACGGTTATTTGAAGCTTTGTCAGCGTTCAGACTAGAGCATCATCGAACCATTGGCACCACAAATTTAGCGGCACGCCGTGTACCAAGGCGGCTACGGACAATTATATCATACCCTCCTTCTCACACCTGCCTTGCCTCCTCAACTCATGAGACACGCTGGCATCGCTGGCGATCGCAGAGCTCACGTGAGCACACTCGACGATTTGAGCTTCGCCCAGTGATGACCTCCGAGATTGCACGCCGACAGGTTGCGTGCATCTCGGAGACCATAGCCCAGTGCGCCCGGCAGCACGCACGCCGTCTGGCAACAGAGACATCGCGGAGTGGTTGATATCTGCTCCGACAGGTGCCGCCACCCTGCCAGTCAATTTTTCATGCGCGCACACCGCAGCCCCAATGACGTCGCCAGCAGCCCCAATGACGTCGTGCGGACACTGCATGTCGTACTCGCAAGGGGCGGTTGAAAACGCGTTGGGCTGAGCCGCAGTGATCTGCAGCAATTCGCAGCTTTTATAGCGTTGTAATAAATTACACAGTGTAAGCAGAGAGCTTAAATTAGTCTGTAAATGAGCCTTAGGACTTGGTCTACTGGCCCAATGTGTTTGTACCAAATCGTCAAAACCCTTTCAGGGTCCCTTTAAGGAGGTGATCACGAGAGCACCCAGACGTACGCGGCTAGATAGATAGATAGATAGATAGATAGATAGATAGATAGATAGATAGATAGATAGATAGATAGATAGATAGATAGATAGATAGATAGATAGATAGATAGATAGATAGATAGATAGATAGATAGATAGATAGGAACGTTCAAAGTGTCTGCGCAAAGAAATGGTTTGCATTTAAAAAACGGAAAAAGAGAAAATAAAGAGAGGAGGAATGAAAGAGAAAATTGAAGAGAATCAAAGAAGGCTGCCCGGCTGCCCAGCTTCGCACTTCCTTCAGGCTTGGCACCCCTTAGTGAAGGCGCTGCGCCGTGCTCCCGACTGGGCTGCAGAAATTAGGCGCCTTTTCCTTCTTCGAACCACAACCACCACCTTAGTGCGAAGTTGGCCTCGAGCTAACGCTGTTACGGTTTCCCAGTTATCGCGATGGCGTTGTCGGTATATCAAATTCAAGTGCAACGCAAGATTTCTCAGAGCGGTTGAAAGTAACGATCATTCATTCTGAATTAAAGAATACGTTTCCTGTATCACGTTCAAAATAAATCACGTGGTAAGGCAACTGGTTTTTTCGATAATAATCTGCTATTTTTGTGTCTCGGCGTCGTCGAATCCTAGTTCCACGTTGGTGGCCAGAAGCGGTCAGCCAGACTGCAGCGCTTTCTCCTCCTCGTACTGCAGTGCATCAATTGTTTGTGGGTGCGACTAAACTGTCAGAGAGATGTTGGTATTCTAAATCGGCGAACATTTATGGCATGTACAGCCTCTAGCAGTTCTAAGGTGACTCTAAAGTTAAACACTGACTTGGCTTATATTCGATAAACTGCACCTTGAGAGCTGTAATGTCGTAAGTTTCAGCATCATAAGTTCATTGTTAGACGAGAGAATCAAGACTCCAAACCCGCGGTATACAACTACGCGGTTGGACGGGTGGCACCCCCGGCCGCAGGCATCTTGCGATCTGGCACCGTTTCCTCTCGTCCCATTTATATCATCTGGGTACCCGCTCACGCGGGTCATCCTGGCAACGAGGCGGCCAATTCTATCGCTCGCGATTCGACCGACCGAGCAAGCCCGCCCCCGCCGGGAATGGATACGCGCGACGCGCTCCTCACGTACCACGACATCACATTGCACTACCGCCTCTCCCGCCTCACTCTCGCCCCGCCACACCAATCCCTTTCCCAGCACCAACAACACCTGTGGCGCCAACTTCAGGCCCACACCTTCCTTACTCCCGCACGTCTTGCCCTCTTCCACCCCGGAACGTACTCGCCGGCCTGCCGCTTATGTGGCAGCTCCATCGCCAACTATACCAACACATATTTTACTCCTGTCCGGCACACTTGCCCCCTGCCTCTTGGCACCTCAGAAGTCCGCAGCAGTGGGAGGCTGCTTTGTCCAGCACCAGGCCGGACCTGCAACTTCGGCTGGTGACTTGGGCGGAGGACGTCGCGGCTAGGCACTGCCTGGACGCCACAACCGGCAGCCTGAAGGCCGCCCACAACGCTGCTTTTTTAATTTTTTTTTAAATATTATTTTACATTTTGGCCTTCACACGAATAAAGTTTTTCACCACCACCAAGGTCGAAGTTTCATTTCTAAATCTCCGCACGTGAATTTCAAAATGTGTTTTTTCGTATTTTCGCGACATTGGCTCGATGAAATTTTCTGAAACTTTGTACGTTAGGTGTATGACCCCTACAGATGACAATTGTACTTCCATTTTTACCGATTAGGAACTACGTGTAGGACCTTGTAGACGCTGTCAAAATCTATGACGTCACGGTGTTTGGTGCGGGAATCTCAAGGTGGCGTCTCCACCGGCATTTTCTTTTCGCGCGTTTGCTCGCTTACCAAGCGTCGTCTCGCGGTAAGAGTGGCGTTTTCAGAATTGTGGAATTGTACTTTACTAATACGCAAAAAATTGTCTTTCTCTTTAGTGTCCCTTTAACTCTAGATATCGCGCGAGCGCCGACCGCACGCAGCAGTATCAGCGCCGTACAGTGCTGCTTTGTGCGCCTGCGCGTAGAACTGCCGGTCTCGCCGATTATCGCCGTTGTAAGGTGCTGATAGTGCGTGCGGACGACGCTCGCGCGATATAGTTAAAAATGCTGGAGGCTATACACTAACAAACATACACAGGTCACCGCCAAACTTCTGTTTTCGAGACGGCTTACGCATACAGTGCGTAGCGCTCTAAATCTCTAAACCAGGGGTCTCAAACTCACCTCAACTAGCGGGCCGCAGTCAAGAAATTTGTTCCCGCAAGGGCCGGGACAGGGAAGAAGGTGTGAGCCATAAAACTCACTCATGAATCGACTCACTCAGACTTACCCAGACTCAGATCGAGCCGTGAGCCTGAGTCTGAGTGGTCCGATTGAGAAAACATTCAGTGAATCTGAGCACGAGTGAATCCGGTTGAGGAAAACTTTGATGAGTGTGAGTGAGCCCTAAGGGCGAGGTATATTTCATGAGTGAGTCTGAGTGAACTCCATTGTTTTGCCGACCTCTCGTCGTATCTACTCAACTTCAGCATTACTATCACCCTTATGTCGGATCACGTTTATATTAATTATGCATCTTTGAACTAGCAGCGCAAGAAACGAGGACACAAGAAAAGTACAACGCACCAACAGCGCCAACAACACCAACAGTGGTGTGTTGTACTTTTCTTGTGTCCTCGTTTCTTGCGCTGCTAGTTCAAAGATGCATAACCAATTCCAACTTGCCCAAATGTCAATTCTTCTGTGTTATATTAATTATGTCTACTCACACATCAATGCAGTAGCGTTCATACGCGAGCTCAATATTAGTTGAACAGATGCGTGAGTTACGGAGGAGGAAGGTTTCTTCACCCCCCCCCCCTCCCCAATTCCTTTCAAACGAAGGCCTTGTAAAAAACATCTCAAGTGAGTCATCATTTTCTATAAAAATGTCCTTAGTGGATTTCAACCACTCATAGCTCGTATTTTAAAGATACGAGATCAAATGCGCCAAGTGGAGCTCCGATTATGCGAGATATCGGTGTTAAAAAGCATTGACACTTTGGACGAAACAGCTAACGCTAAATAGTGCGCTAACGGACTCATGAGTCGACTCACTCAGACTCACTCACACTCAGATAGAGCCGTCAGTCTGAGTGAGAGTCTGAGTGAGTCCAAGTGAGTAATATTTTGGTGAGTATGAGTCCGAGTGAGTCCGGTTGAGGAAAACATCGGTGAGTGTGACTCTGAGGGAGCCCTAAGGGCGAGGTATGTTTCATGAGTGAGTCTGAGTGAGCTCTAAATTTTTGCGCCGACGTGTGAGCGGGAAGGGGGGGGGGGGGGTTGCGTAGATAGCGCGAAATGTCGGCCAACGTTGCTGTTTGACAGAAGGCCTCCCTCGTATCTCACGTACAGTCACTTCTGAAGAGAATTTCACGTCTGCATTCGACAAACATAACGACACCGATCTTCAGAACGACTAAACTCTTGAGACGCCGATTCTGATATATAATTTTTGTTCCACGATTATGTTTCAACACATGGAGACCACATGGGGTGCCTCACTAAAGAAATGCTTGTGACCAGTCCCGTGCATGTATCTTAAAAAGCGTTACTAAACGCAATAAGCCAGAACCTAATGCGGGTACCATTTATTTATTTATTTATTTATTTATTTATTTATTTATTTATTTATTTATTTATTTATTTATTTATTTGAATATACTGCTGGCCTCACATCTGAGGCTGTTGCAGGAAGGGGGTATGATAGATATTCAAAAGAACACAGTTCAAGTAGCCGCGTGCGTAAGTTGGGTTGAACCAGACAACACATGTTCTCTACATTAATTATACAAACGCTATTAAGTGATAACAGTAATAAACAACATATTAGAAGGCAAGATACATATTCAAAAGAACACAGTTTAAGTAGGCGCGCACATAAGTCATTTAGAAAAGTCATATAAACCTTTATTCCTTGTGAAGCCGCAACTGAGCGGCTTTTTTTTCCCTTCTCCGCAGCCATGTATTTATTTATACATGCCTGAAATAAAGACTCAGACTCAGACTCAGACTCAAGTTCAACATAGCGACTAAAGTTCTGAACACGTTTACTTGGCACCTGGCAACGCTTAGCTACGGCGAGAGAAATGTTCGATCGTGGTCGAAATGTTCGATCGTGGTCGCGGCGGTCGCATTCCGATGGAGGCGAAGTGATGAGAGCCGTGTACTGCGCCATTTCGGTGCATGCCAGGGTTGCCAGTTCCGCCTATAATTAGCGGATCTTGGCTTCTTTTTTCGCGCAGTCGCTTGTAGAATTTTCCAGTCACTTGTAGCGTTTTTTGTGCTTATTTGCATTTTCCCAGCACACACACACACACACACACACACACACACACACACACACACACACACACACACACACACACACACACACACACACACACACACACACACACACACACACACACACACACACACACACACACACACACACACACACACACACACACACACACACACACACACACACACACACACACACACACACACACACACACACACACACACACACACACACACACACACACACACACACACACACACACACACACACACACACACATATATATATATATATATATGTGTAGCGCGTTTGTCGTTCACTGAATAGCGCATCTGTCTATGAGTTCGAGTAGTTGAGTGCTGAAGTCAAACATACGTTGGGGGGAATCAGCAAGTAACGTTAATCACGCGCTGGCAACCGTGCATTCAACCGAATGGAGACTACCCTGGAGTCGTTGTTAAAAAGTATATATGCGACTTCGTTCAAAGTTGCGCACATTTTAGCTGTGCAAAGTAACTAAAGTGACTTCTTTCAACTCCCATTCGTACTTGATAGACATTTTTTTTTGGTTATAACTAAAATATTTTCAAAAATTGAAAAAAATCGTTAAATTTCCTCTTCTTTTGGATTTTTCCGCGAAAGTCGCGCAGCTTGTTTTGGGCTTCTTTTGCGATGACTATTCGCCTGTTAGCTCGGTAGCATCTGGCAACACTGGTGCGTGCTAAAGAACTCCGGGTTGTCGAAAAAATTATGCGAAGCACTCCAGTACGGCGTCTCTCATAATCCGAGTCGCATTGGGACGTTAGACCCTGTAAAGCAACCAACCGATTCTGTTCTTTGCTTGACAGCGCACTGAAAGGACACTCCATGTGTGTTCATCGGAACAAATATACTTGATAAGAAGTACAATTTTATTAACGTGGCAACCACGTACAGGAAGCGTTCAGAGTTTAACCCTCTGACACGCTATGTACACCACTTGTATTTGCTATTTCTATCGACTAGGGGCTCCCACGTTCTGTGCGATGTCAGTGCACATTAAGGAACACCAGATGGCAAGGGGGGTGCGCACGGGGGTGGGGCAGGTGGGGCGGCCGCACCCCCCTTGTCACCTAGGAGGGGGGGGTGCAAAGTCAGCCCCATATGTTAATAGGGAAGAAGGGGGGCGCTGCGACAAACCTTCGCCCCCCCCCCCCCCCTGAAGGGGAAACCCTGCGCACGCCTATGCCAGATGATCAAAATTTCCGGAGCCCTCCACTACGGCGTCTCTCATAATCATATCGTGGTTTTGGGACGTAATACCCCAGATATTATTATTATTATTATTATTATTATTATTATTATTATTATTATTATTATTATTATTATTATTATTATTATTATTATTATTATTATTATTATTGACTAGGGGCGATGAAAGAGCAAGACAGATTGATGTTTCGATGAACGGAACCTCCTGCATAATAAATTTGTTTTCATTTAAACTTCATTTTGCAGCGTACTGTTGCGTATCATCCCTTTACTGAAGGCACTACGATATTTGACGAGTCGTGCGACATGTCGCTTCCCGCCACCCAGGTCAAAAGTATAATTTTTATTTGCTCATCGTGGACATTACTGAAATCGAATTCGCACTATATTTCTAGCCTAAGATTTTATTCGATCTATCAAAAAACAGAGCATGAATGGCTTCATAATTAGTAGATATTTAATTGCTAAGTAATTAGGAATGATTACTATAACACACATAAATTAACGTATTACGACATTATTTCTGTTGCATTGTAATATCGAGTGCCTTGGAATAACCTTTCATTGATTTGACGCATTTACAGACAGTTCTTGATAGGTGGCGCCTGAAAGGGCCACGAGACACAAGAGCAAGCTGAATATTTCCGCTGCCTCGGCAGGCAGCTTTCAATCTAGATTTCCTTTTGTAACACGCTCTATCGACGCGTATTGTGCAGTTCTTCTGAATACGGTGGTCCGCCTCGGTGGATGAGTGGCTAGGGTGCTCGAATGCTGGATAGTTATCTTGAATATTGGAATATTTGACTTACCTTCATACAAAGTCTTGCCGCCTTCGT
>JALIZH010005868.1:0-13379 GCA_030522465.1 Rhipicephalus appendiculatus | reverse complement strand
CAGAGTTCTTCAATCATACGAGTTTCGAAACTCCCCATAGACGCTGTGTATCAAATATCGGACACGGCGTTGGCCGAAATCACGGGCTTTGTTGATTGTCGCGTCATCTGTTCGTCGAAAAACAAACTATTGAACTGCTGTGGTGACGCCAGTGCGGCGTTGAGCAGCTTGCGAGAAGCGCACGCGCGGTGACGCCGCGGCTATTTATAGTGTTTCGTATTGCTGCTCCCAGAGAGTGCGACAATCTGCAGGCCTCCGCAGAATCGATCATGGGCATGTCCGAGCTTCGGAACGAAGTTTCGCAACTGATACGATTGAATAACTCTAGTTTAAGGCGGTTCACTCCACACACAAGAACGATGGATGGTTTCAGAAGAAAACGGCCCTGCAATCTCCTCCCTTTTTCTTGGCGCACAACACGCGCACAACACACACACACGCACGCGCACACACACACGCACACACGCACGCGCACACACACACGCACACACACACACACACACACACACACACACACACACACTGCAGGTGAACAACATATTGACACGAGTAATTCCTTGCTCTTATTTCTCCTGGACCACCTTTTTCACTTTGTTGTGACGCGCTCTATATTGCTCGATGCAGGCCGCGCTTCATCTCGCATGCTGCCTCGCTAAAGGCACCGAATGTTTCCCAAACATTGCATGCCCGACGCGTATATCTCAGTATACCTTCCCGATTGTGCGCGATCATCAGTAATAACATAGAATGCACTGTGACGCACATATTAAAACTAACGCATTTCGTCGTCGATCAGTTTTTCTCCACTACCTACGACTGACGATTGTGCTCGACGCTATCGTTGCACAGAATGGGTCATTTATTTTCCTTCTGACAACAAGTTCATCGAATAAAGTGTTTCAACGTTACCTGCTTCCCCGTCACAACCATGTGCCAATGCTTCCGAATATGCTTTTAAAGGCGATAGTCTTTCTTGGGATACCTAAACGGAGAAATTTTGGTCTGTCTGTCTGTTTCTCTGTTTGGCGGCACGTCGCACGATTCAGCTAGCTGGCTAAAGTTTACCCCCCTGCCTTACGACCTCCAATCTTGACCGAGAAGCATGTGTTCATACGGGTGAGCGTGGGCAATTAAAAATCAAATATTACGCATACCTGAGGCACAACATCAATACCTTAGTACTATTCACAGTGTTTCTTTTAAACAAAATCTATAGATACGTAATTATAAAGATCCTAGTGTTTATTACGCGGCGCTGAAAATGCGCCGCTGTGTACAAAAGAAGTCTCCGCCCAGTGATTTAACTTCGACGCTGTAGTGCTGCCACCTGGCAGCAGCATAGTTCAACACAAGCCGATGTTCCCCGGTAGCGCTGTAGATGGCGTCCTCTTCTGTTTTATCAATGCCAGCCAGAGGCGGCTGATTCATCGTAGAAGAGCGCTGTCTCAGGCAAGGCAAAACATATATGGCCGCTTGATGAAATACGACCCACTCTACAAGACATGATCAGAGAACGCAGAGAAAAAGACCGACGACCAAATTTCAGCGGAGAAACGCCGGCGTCCGTCTAAGCGTGCCCGGAAAACGTCCGAAAACGAGCCCAGCGGCTAGCCCAGCTATTAAATTGTGGTACTCATGCCGCTCATGCAGTGCAGTCGGCACAAGACTATCGTCTTTCGACGACATTTGCAGCGAAGCACGCAGATACGCGGCCAATTTTTTGTTCTTTGTGTACGAATTAATGCCTGGTTTTCCTTGAAGCAGTTTATTTTGTTATCCCTCGGGTTCTCCTGGTGGCGTGTATACTCTGAAGTACGTTCAAGCACAATGTAACGGTGAGAAAACTGTGGGTTGTTAACGCAAGCGAACGATTACTTTCGTCTTGCACAATATAAAATGCTGGTCCAAGCCTTTCTTTACTTTCTGTGGTTGTGGTATTGTTTTGGACACCTGTGTCGCGCGCGATGTACTCACTACTCACGGCATTTAATTTAGAAACTCACAAAAGAGCACCGTGCAAAGGTGAATTCAACACTACAGAATTGTTTGCTCATCTGGTAGCCAAGGATGAAGTTTTGCAGTGGAACAGCAGTGTTTCTGATTTAAACTCTCCTTTGGACAAGATGTAACTCGTCTGACGACCGAAAGGGGCACGACAAGATCCTCCAGAAAGGGTAAGAAATAAACGATAGGGTTTTACAGGCAATGATAAAGCAATGGCCTCAAAGGAATTACTGTTGATTAGGACCATTTTTGAGGTTTTTAGGTGACATATATTTATTTTATTTATTTATTCGGTACCTGCATCGCCATTTGCAGGCATTACAGCAGGGGGGGGGGGGGGTATACATCACTAAATCAACAGTCATTCATTTCTGTACACAAAGCGCGGTAAAAGTCATCGTTAATGTATTTCAACAATGTTTGACGGAAAAGAATTCCACTCACTCGTGGTCCTACAAAAAATGAATAACGCAAATATATATATATACTTGCTAGTATAACATAATCGACATCCGTTTCTCAAAAGCAGGGTATATATCAGCAAGTTGCATTACACATTGAATGACTATATTGTAAAAGCAGCTTACGCTATTACATTCGCAGAATAGAATCACGTGGCATAATGAGAGTTAAATGCCGTGTTGGCGAGTATTCAGGAGCCTAACTTCAAGGGATATTGCCACCGCTTGATAAACGCCTACACACAGTCACTTTTTTATCGAAATCCTCGTAAAAGTGAAGACGATGCTAACACAACCGTAATTGTGTTGCTATCCAGAAGCCCATGTTTTTCATGTCAGGTACTCCCACCTAAGAGGAAATTTAAGTTAAGAACACGCTACGTGCACTATTCAAGGCTTCTTTATTGTTCAGGCTTCCATCTGTACTGCAAGCGGTGAATAGTGCTAAAGCACTGCCTATTTATCTATGAAAATACATATGCAACACGGATTCCCCCCGCACAAGAGCGAACGACATGCCTCATCATTCAAATTAAAATGACCAACAGCGGTCCTTCTGATTTGAGTGTTAACATAGCCAATTCAGGCCACATGAAGGATAAATCAACATAACAATGATATTTTAATGTGCGCTTATTGGGCGCATGACTTAGTCTATGAACGGGTACGTCAAATTTGCACAGGTTCACTTCAAGGCCCTGGGAACTTCATTGCTATCAAGGACCGAAAACTTGAAGAGGGAAAACAAGATATGGTAGGTTTTCGCTCGGTGAATTTTTGATACTTCAATATAAATATAACACCTTTTTATCTGTGAAAGAGCGACAGAAAAGGAATCTATCAAAAGCTCGTTTCCTTGTTAGACCCAACATAATGAACTAACAAGCTAATGAGCTGTGGTTTCCGACTCGCACTTGCGTCTTTGGTTCCTTAAGCTTAACTTCATGAGGCTGGAATAGGAGCTCGACCGAAGACCTTTACGTGCATTACGTTACCCAGTTCCTGCGCGATCACTTCTTAAGACACTTTATTTGGGCGTACGTAACGAGCCTACGTACGCAGCATGGCTACGGGAGAGAAGTGCGCATGCGCAGTACGTAACGTATCTATACCACAGATGCGTGCGTACGCCCGAAAAAGAACCCGGCGCACGCAAACGTAACGAGACGTACCGCTAGCTAAGTGACACTCTCGCGAGGAAAGAAGCAAACAGAAAGGGAGAAGGCAGCTGGAGGTTAACCAGAAAGGCTTCCGGTTGGCTACCCTACACTGGGGGATCAGGGAAGACACTCGAATGAAAGAGCAGCCAGATTGCAAGATGGCACAGAACGTAAAAACATGGATCCAACGATTCGGCTTGACACGGCCGCAACCGCCCAATGGCGCTAAGAAGCACTCGAAAGCTGTTTCATTTCACATATGATAACGTCTATTTGACCGAGACGCATCCCGGTACGGTCAACACGGTAAGCTAAATGTGTCGTTGAGCGCTTCGCTTGCAGCGTACACAACGTATCGTGCTGCGTACGTAGGCTTGTTGCGTACGCCCAACTAAAAGTGTCTATTATCCAAGTTATAACGTATAAGTTACTATATGCTGCGATAACGGTTTGTAATCATGCAAATATACATAAAAAACAGCGTGCGCACTTCACTTTGTTGACTAGGCATGCCTACTCGGCTTTACATGTCACCCGCCATGGTGACCCAGTGGCCATTGCGATGGATGCGAATTGCTAGGGGCCCATGTACTCAGCTTTAGATGCACGTTAAAGACCTACAGGTGGCCAAAAATTTCTGGAGCTCTCCACCATGGCGTCTCTCATAAGCATATCCTGTTTTTTTGCTAAAACGTCATCAATTATTATATTATATTTACATATTCTTACGCCTGTTTCAGAGGAGACCTCCTGCTGCCGGCCACGAGTGACAGTTTATCCAGGCAAGAACTGCAGAAAATGAGGCACGCAAGCCGTGTGCGGCTGCCACCACCATGCTCAAGATTAGAAGCATATTCAGGCTTCATTCCTGTGGACGACAACAACAATTCTACGTACTTGTTCTTTTTGCACATCAAGTCACAGGCAAGATGTTTGTATACACCAACTCGATGACTTGTTTGGTTTTAGCTACACGAATCGCACTTTTATTCGTAAGCGTTCTCGGGCTACTTCTAACAGTGTTCCCGTCCTTTGGTAGGGTAACGCTATATGGTACGTAGGAATGCACTGTACATTATATGTTGGTGTATATACAATATTCCTGCATTAGTGCAAAGCTAACGACGGCACAACGACCATTGCCACTTACTAGATCACACAGCTGGTGCAGGAGGATAGTTGACCTCTACGATTTCCACAGCAAATATTTACACCATACGCGTTAGTGTTGGCTCGATTTACCAAATGCGAGGTAAATAGAACGGCAAAGAATGTTCGTACACTTTAAGCCAATTCTTAGCTGCAGTATTTTGTTTATGCCAGAAAAATGCTCGAGCAACGCTCCCACCTCACCATTTGATGCTTCTTCACGCGAGTCATAGGAGCATGGAGTGGCGGGACTGCGCCCGTAGGCAGCCTTCGCACGAATTCATTCGCACAAAGACCACGGGCCAAAGTTATCGAGTTGGGCATTATATGCAACATAACGGCGACGGCGTCACCGATGGCAATGGCCGAGATGAGCCTCGAGTGTCCATATAACTGCTCTTGCAATAAAATAGTGTCAAATGCCAAATTATTTCTCCATCAAGAGTTCTGATAGAAACGTAGCTCCGCTGCAGTGCACGGCTGCCCATAAACCATGGTCAACCATCGAGGCCGTGGTGCATTGCGACCTATGGTGAGGTCAGGCGATCTACGAGTGGCGCGAGAGCTTAGGAGGCAATGCCCCCCCCCTCCCCCCCCCCCCAAAAAAAAAAAAGAAAAAAAAAGAAAAGTTATGCAATCGCGTAAGACGAGACGAAGGTGAAAGCCATCTCCTTTTTATTTCTTGTTAGTCAGTGTACTGATCCTCCCGTCCCTTTCATGATAGGAGGCATGGCAATCTTTACGCACGCACCTCATATTTCTTGGCGCAGCCTCCGCGAACCTTGTCCTTTGATAAAGTGACGATTCCCTGCGATGACATCATCATGTGACGCCATGTTGTAACATCATCATAAAATCGTGATTGCGTCGGTATGACTTCAAAGATTCTGCAAATCTGTTACAACCTTGTCGGCCAGGTGATCTGACTTCCTTACGCCGACTGCACGCACACATTCACTTGAGCATCACGCGACTTCAGGTCAACTTTTACTACTTATTTTTTTGCATCATTCGTGTTGACGCGGACGCAAGTTTCTCGCGAGGTACCGTCAGGTTTCTCCAAATCTCGGTGACGCTGACGCCCATCGTCAATTTCCACGCTTGATGAGGCATCTAAGGCCGTCGCCTTAAGAAATACGATCAGTTTACATTAGTAGTAGTAGTAATGGTTTGTTAAGGAAATGACGCTTATTTCTGCAGCCCAATAGGGAGCACGGCGCAGCGTCAGGGGGAAAAGGAAGTGGAAATAAAGATGATACTAGAAAAGGAAAAAGAGAAACAGACAGGGGTCTCGTCCATTCATGGGGGAGGCTGATGGTGAAGGGAGGCCAACAAGTAGTGGGCGCTCAACGGAAGGTGGTGATCCCATTTACCTCCACAACTGGGATCACCACCCGGTGCTAGAACGACGTCTTGCTGTCGCTCTCTCACATACATTCCACACGAAAAGCTTTTGCGAGGAAAGGCCCAAGTGGCCAGAACGGTAGCTTGATGAACGAGACCGCCGCCCGCGCGACATTGGCAAACAGCGTGCCCCGTGTTGCCGTGCAGCTGACGTGGACGTGCCACTGTCATGCTACCATCGATGCCTACTCAAACCGCCAAATGTGAATACAATGGAGAAGGACAGTGCATAAAACATTAGCGTTGAGGCACTTTCACCGCAATCGAAAATGAGTGAACAGGCAAAGCAAAGATGAATAGCGTAGACGTGACTACATGGAGGCCTCTAAAAATAATTGGACACTTTGTAAATTCAAAGTGTGTTCGGGGAACGCCTGTGCTCATTTAGACGGGGTCGGTCAGAATGGAACGCGATGCGCGCGTCTTCCTTCTTTCATGATTGGACATACTGGTCACGGCGACGCTACGCAAGCAAAGCGCGAGCGCTGTAGAGTCCGACGCGACCGGCTTCCGTTCGCGCGCACCGGCGGCCACCTGGCACCGTGCCAGGGTACGGACGGAGGGACAAATGGACGTGAGCATGAGACGTTAAAGGCTTTCGCCTATATAGACAAACGTTCACCAATCGACTACACTCTAAGAAAAAGGGAGTCAAAAGCGGATTAAAAGACCGTGATTCCCTTCGGGTCGTCACTTGACCCCTTTTGGAAGGTAGAGGCAGAGAAAGAGAGTTAGCATTTATAAGGGAGTCAGAAAACTCTCGCGAAGCGCCTTTCGATTGGCTCCCGGGATGAAGGCGCGGCCATACATATCGCGCGTTTACCGTTCGGCGTCATTCTGGCGGGCCCGCGAGCCCCGACGCCAAACTGTCGCCACTGTCGCCGCCGGCGCGGCGCCTCCGCCACCTCGGCTGCCTGCTCTCTCCCTCTCCTCCTTCTTTTGGAATGCGCTGCGTTGGTTGTGCTGGTCGCTGGTCGCGTGTCTTGTAGTTTTCAGTTCGAGCGTTCGAGCGAACGTGCGTATCTTCGGTGGCTGCACGCCAGGCTCCGTGCTCGTAGTAACGCTTGGAGTGAGGAATATTTTTGGAGCAGCGGACACGGACAACGTGCGCCTGTTAACGGTGAGTGTACTGCTTTCGTATGTACGAATTACACAACTTTAGCTGGGCGTCTGCAGCAGCTATGCGGAAGTAGGCTGGCAGCCATTTCCAACGGTAGCCTGCGTCAGCGGGGCTGTTACAGATGCCCAATTAAAACTGTTACTTAACGAGCTGAGACCGCTATGCGCGTTGTTGTGCAAGTGACTGCAATCCCGTATCAAGGGCCATTATTTTCTGATCGCACATTCTGTCTGCACTGATGAAGATCTTCGATATCATTTTGACGTGCGCTTTAGTCTACGTCATAATAACATTTCCATCGATACTCGATTCGTGCAGCGGCTTCCGCGCGTGTAAACATGAAAAAAAAATCCTCTGTGTACAGGACACATAGACGCACTGTATATAATGGTTTTTGTTGTTGGCGTAAAGACGGTAGTTTTGAGGTGCAGATATAGTATGATGTTTTCAGCAGGTACGCGGTAGTCGCTTAAATGTTTAGGACTCGCCTCGCCGATAACGGGAAAAGCTCTAGACTTTCAACGGCGCGCGTTGTTGCGGCCGCCGCCGCGCGCACTTTTCCCTCGTTTCTCTTTGCTCTTTTCGTGCTTTGCCTACACCTGCGATGACGTTCGGAGTGAGTATACGTTACTGTGGGAGCTATGTGCGTTAATTCTAGCATACGCCATGTCTGAGCTATTTTGTGAAAGTTGTTTTACACGATAACGGCAAAAAAACACGGTTCCTAACCATGCCTCTTTGCATTTGTTGTTTTGTTCTGAGGCTTCATTATGTCTATGTAAATCACTTATTGTGTAGGTATTGCAAACTCTTACTATGATTCCGTTTTCTCATTACGATATCACGTTCTTTTTTTCAAGTACCATTTTCCATGGCCGCTCACGCTGAACAGGAGCGACAACATAGCAAGTCACAAGTCTGATTCCTCCAGCCTTCACGACTTTTCGATTCTTAATCATAAGGAATAAATGTGGAAACATGATACCGATATCTGCTGTTTATTTTGCACGACATGACACTATGCACATCACAGTCACACATTTTGGTTGGTTACACTCATACAAGCATGTAAACGAGGAATACCTCAACTGCTTCAACTTTGCTGAAAATGGTGTGTTGTTGTGAGTTTTATTAAAATAATGCTAAAATTGAACTATCCTTTTTTTTTTTTTTGCAGTCGCTGGGCACGACGGCAAGTATTAATGGAGTTGCTTAAAATGAATACTTCACTATTTCCAGCAGTAGTAGCGCAAAAGTAGAGCATGGGTCAATTTAGTAGCTTAAAATAGCCGTAGTGTCGCTTGACGCTTCGGTGGGTGTCAATTGACTCGCGTAGGAGCGTCACCGGCAAGGGTCGTCCGACTCCCCTCAGAAGTGGTAGTGTGATCCTTTGCATAAGAGTCCTCCCACTCTTCTTAAGAGGGTCCGGGGACTCTCCTGAGCGCGCCCACTGCTCTAAGAAAAAAATGGAGTATTTGGGGAGTATTTCTGCCACGCAGCAATAATCGTCATCTGGCTTGCTCGCGTTTCCTCTCTTGAAAACCAGGCTCTCGGCACTTTCCTATCAAGAACGCTACGCAACGCTCATAACGCGCGCGGCGTTCGTGACCGGAAAGTGCCGCGACGGCGGTGATAACGCGAGGAAAGTACGCGGGGATGATGACGATTATATTTGCGTGGCAGAAATACTCCCCAGATACTCCATTTTTTCTTAGCTCTGACCCACCAAGAGAGTCACCGTGATACTTCAAAGAGAGTCGTATACGTGGCAAGTCAGAACTCTCCGAAAAGAGTCAGGTATACTCTTTTTTTTCTTAGAGTGTGCGTTGACAACTGGTATGCCATCCCGAGCAACAAGTGGACATCATGGTAATTCGCGGAGGCACTGCATAGGACAAGGCGCGCGGGATTGCTTGTTGTTGAAAGCCTTTAATGTCCCATGCTCACCTTCGTCCGTCCGTCCGTGCCCTGGCAGTGCCAGGTGGCCGTCGGGGCGCGCCAACGGACGCCGGTCGCGTCGGTCGCGCCTCGCGTCGGACTCTACAGAGCTCGCGCTTTGCTTGCGTAGCGTCGCTGTGCCCAGCGTGTCCAATCATGCAAGAAGGGAGACGCGCGCATCGCGTTCCATTCCGACCGCCCCGTCCCAGCGGGCGCAGGCGTTCGCCGAACACACTTTGGAATTTACAAAGTGTCCAATTTTTTTTTGTAACTGTGTAACTGTGAGCCCCGGCGCCACCGTACTCTCCACATGCACACAAAAAAAGCAAGAAAAAAAAACTGGATGTTGTAGCACTTGTATGTACGATCCCTGTGTTTACTTGAAAAACAATAAAGGGTGTTAGGTGTGACGCGGAGACTCTCGAATCGAGGCGCTACATTAAAAACGAGAACATACATTTATTTATGGGTAATATCGTATCTACTCGATTGGAATGCGACCAAGATGATTCGAGAGGGGTGACTTTTCATTGCGTTCAGGAAGAAAAATAGTTATATTCGGTATTCGATTGTAATGCGAGGGTCGACTTTAGGTAATGGAAAATCTGGAAAAAAAGGTCGCGTTATGTTCGAGTAAATACGATATTTTTCATTGTAACTTTAACACATTATTTGTTGTCAGTAATGTGATCATTGGAGCGTGAGCTATTCGAGCGTGTTTTAAAGGAAAACTTTTTTGAGCGATTGAAAACCACGCAGGCCTAAGTCGACTCAGAAAGCCGTTAGTTACAGGTATGAATTTTCGGTCGTGGCTTTCAATAGTTTGTGCCAATCTTCACTCATTATAAACAACTACGCTTTAGTAGCGCAGCTTCCCTCTCAGAGCAATCGCCTTAGATCTGGGCGATGGTATATAAGGCCAGTGGAATGGCCCGCGCGAACAGGGATTCAAACCTGCGAACCCGTGCTCTGCGGCGCGTTGCATTAAGCAACTCAGCCACCATGCATACATCCCTAGCATACTGACGGCGAACTCTATATATGCACCATTTACCGTTGGTGGCACGCACACTTCGTAGGTACTTCATCGTGGCACAGGCTTGTTCACTACCTTGTTCAAAGTTCATCGCCCCAAGAACAAGGTAGTGAGCAAGCCTCTGTCATGCTAAACAAGAACAAGATAGTGGTTTGTTCAAAGGGCATCACCCCGCCCTGTATCGTCGCGCCGCATGTATATAGGAGTTGGAGGTATTTTGACTTACAGGGCGCGGTCGCCTGTGCTCGCGCGCTTATTTCTAGAGGGGGGGGCTCAACAGAGGGCTAGTAGCACTGTACGTGCATTGCTGTCATCGTGGCAGTTTGCGTAGAAGCCGTAGAAGGCACGAAGGTCACTTCGCTCGCTGCAGCAGCAGTGTTTGCTAAAGGAGAGGGCTGCTAGCCATTCTTCGTGTGAAATTCCAATTAGTTGTTATCGCATTCATTGTTTTGCCCTTGCAACGAATCTTTTGACATTTTCCTTCGTTATATAAAAGAAGCTAGCGTTATTTTCTTATTCGCTAACATGAACGCCATATTTTTCCCTTTACAGGTGAATACGGAATTTAAGCCGCTCTTGCTGTGGATGCAAGGCGGTCCCGGAAGCGTGTTTCCGTATCATATCCCCTGAGATGTATGGGGCGAATTCTGCGCCGCTATTGGCTGGTGGTGGTCACGTGATCTAACGCGCTTCCGGTATTTTTTGTTTATTTTTCTTTCTTTTCAAGCAAGATGGCGGCGCCCGTGTTGGCGTTTGTTTTGAGCTGAAGCCTTACACGCCGCCGTAGAAATTACGCCGGAATGTTTGGGCTTTTCGCTGACAAGTGTCGCTGAAACGGGTTGTGTTTTTACGCAGCTGGTTCGCTCCGATTTCTTCTTTATTACGCGTTCGTTTGAGCTGCCGGCCGGCGAAGAAGACGCGGGACTTGTACTACTTCGGATGTCAGCTGTTTTAAGGTAAGTAGTTGTCTCATCTGTGGAATTTACGCTGCGGTCTTCTGTTCTGCGCGTAAGCGAAGACGAGGCGAATTTGTTTGAAAGTTACTGTCATTTTCTGACGGGGTGCTGGATCTCGCTACACCGCGCGTTCTCCCAAGGGTCCTTTGCCATCTTATTTCTTTTTATATCACGCGATGCACCGCCTTCCAGATTGTGCGCTGTTGGCGTACTCAGTAGTGCTTATGAAACGCATGTAGTAGTAGCGGTTGGATCGTAGGCGTTCGCTAGATGCAACTACGCACTTACGAAGGACCCTGAAATGCGCATAGGGGGGGGCCTTTTTTTGCACAGACTAGTGGGATGCTGTCTACATTCAGCAGGTAAAAATATACGGAAACACGAAATCGTCTTTCGAAAATAGTACCTTAGCCTGTCCGATTATCTCTTCGCCAGTCCGTAAAACTTCAAAGCCTTCGATAGCTCGATCACATTAAAAGTAGAAAGCGCAGTTCTCGCTCTGACTGATGGCTGAACAAAAATGTTTTGTGCTGTTTTGAAAAAAATAAGCAGGAAAAAATCAAGCAGGAAATGGGACATGCCATCCTAACGCATATCTCTGCCATGTTGTATCAGGCATGCAGTCCAAGCAGTAGTGTCCACTGTTGCCCATGCAACATGAATATTCGAAAAAAAAAAGTGTATTATTGTGAAACAAAACATGACCATTGAATTCAAAGACATAATTGGACAGTACAGGCACACGTGATATTTGCAGACACAGTTATTGGAAATATTGTACACATTCCTTTTATTACTCACTGAACGTATTACACAAGAGTGTTCTTGATACAAATATTGACAAATGAACTGCAAAAAATATGCTTTGCATGAAAAAAAAAGAACTAGCAAGAAGTGTAGTGAAATAATACAAGTATGAAAAGACAGACAAAAGGAGACAGACATGTTCACTTATTAAAAAATATATATAATGCTTTATATTTCATGCACTTCTGAAAATGAAATCATTTGTGAGTCATTGCACATGTCCGTCTCCTGTTTGTCTTTTTCGTGCCGTTTATCACTTCACTGTACTTCAAGACCAATTAGCCCACAAACAAGCATTAACTGCAAAAAGCTTTCCTAGACTGTGGCATGTTTTGAAAGAAATGATTATGTGAAAGAAGAGTACTTCACAACGCATGTCATCTAAGACATAATGTCATGATCACATTGAAATAACACTTCTGGTCTCAATTTAACATACCATGCAGCAGCCAAACTTTGATGACAATTAAGGATGATCTTTTATTCGAAGCAGGATTAGAACACCACAATATGTGAACCGTGTTAAATTTTGGAATGAACTGTATGTTCTTAATACCTTGCCCAAATGCCACAAATTTGCACCAGAACGCCATCTGCAGAAACATATGTGCTCCTACCCTTTTCACAAATAGTGTGTTCCCTCGTCCAGTTCATGCAAATGCAGTCTGCCTAATGTAGCTTTCTTTTATAGTCTCTCTGCAGCTTAGTTAGTCTTACTCTTTCTCTTAGTGATTTTTTGCATGGTACAGTAAAAGCTCGTTAATTCGAACTCGGTTAATTTGAGCTGAAGCCCTGGTCCCGGCACAGCCCTGTGTATTTCTATGGGGGAAAACTCCCGATCATTCGAACGCGTCGGTATCCACAACGGCTAATTCGAACTGGGAGCCTCTCGTTTTCATCGCTCCTCGCAGAAGTCGGCCCACAGTGATCACAATGTGTTGCAAATCCCAGCCGAACCAAATTTACTAGAGATGCAAAACAATAAAACAGCAGCATTTTCTCGGCAGATGAGAATTCGTACGCGGTGCTGGAGCTCTTGGCATGCTACAAATGATGCCCATGGGATTGGGAAAGAAGAAACACAAGCAAATGCAAATTACTGATTACTTTTAATTTTGATTTCGCTATGTTATGTAAATAAATGTGTTCTGGAGCATAAATAGCGTCATGCACATGAGTGTATGCCGTTGCTTGTTTCTGGCCTCTCACTGACTGATGAATAAATTTCCGTTTGCTGTTAGAGCTCCATGAACCTAATTTACGAAATCACCTGACGTTAACGTATAGTAGCGCCTAGTTCGTGATAACGCGTCTAAAGATGGTTCTTTGGGCTCTTCCAGTGCA
>JALIZH010005865.1:0-47500 GCA_030522465.1 Rhipicephalus appendiculatus | reverse complement strand
ACGTATAAAAATTAAACAAATATTGTCTTAGTTAAAAAAGAGGAAAGAGAGAGAGCGCAATACCCACTCTAAGTAGTGAACTTTCCTTTTTTTCTATACACTTTAGCGTTTCAATTTCACGAAACAATTGAACTAGCTTTTGACAGTTTGAGCTCTTTCCTTTAGTGGGTGGCGTTTTCTTCTCTAGCCATGCTCTTCACAAAAGACAGAAACTCTCTGCTACCACTCCAGAAACGGCATTGCTGCTATTGAAGTGACAAATGCCTCTTCTTTTTGCTTGAACGAACAGTGGCCAAAAAAGTCGACTCGAGCTCGTAAATCTAGAAGGGAGGCACTAAAGTTGGAAGAGCTTCCGCACTTTTTCGTAGTTGGTGGAACACCTGCAAAAACAAAGCAATCGTATACAATACTTTCTGTCTGTGGCATCTGCTTAAGAGTTTTAAATTTTATTGCTATAGTACTTAAACACAGGGCTTCTTTTTCGAAGTCCCGAAAAGAAAGGTAATTTGATTGGAACCAAAAACAAGCTTGCTATGACAAGGTGCATGAACTGTCGGTGTCAGACAGCCTCATTCTTACAATAAGTGAAAGGAAAGTGTTTTAACTTCTGCGATTTCCTTTTAGGTGTGACAATCGGAATGCCAACTCTACTATGCATCTAAAAGATAACAAATTCAGAAAAAGATGCTATACACACGGTTAAAACATGCAAATTGTGACATACTTGGTATGATGCATTTACCTTTTTATTACGTTATGAAGTACAATGTAGTTAAGATGAACATTCACGTATATTGCACTTTGAGGGACATATTCATGTTGAAATATGGTACTTTCATGATTAATGAATGCTTATTGTCTCGTATTGTTTTTTTTTCGAAAGGCGTTTGGTGGAATTAACGGGGCTGGCCAAGCTAAGAGGAGCCGTATGTACAAAAAGCACGTCGTATTTCATGTTTTTTAAATTTTTCTTGTTTTTTCATATTTCATGTTTATTGGTGGCGCTTTTTTTTTCGTTTTGGTAATACGCGTCGTTCCGTAAAGTAGTGTTAAATGATGTTTTTTTTAAATATAACAGTATTACAAATAGATTTCCTGCGTGCTTTCGTCGTGCTGTTGAAAACAATTCTTTCATGTTAGATTTCGTAAATGGGGATTGCTGTCTGGCCCAGTTCTCTGGGTGTTTCTCAAGTTTGTCCCTCATTTCTCTTCTCTTCTGACAAGGTTTCATTTAGATAAGGTATTTTTTATTGCGACAGCAATAATATGGACACCCTCGGCTAGTTTTCGCCATCGCAGTCGCCGCCACCGTCGGCGTCATGCCCCGTAGGTATATATGTACACACACACACACACACACGCACACACACACACACACACACACACGCACACACACACACACACACACACACACATATATATATATATATATATATATATATATATATATATATATATATATATATATATATATATATAATGCCTGTATTGAATGAACTTGCAGGTGGCACGGCCTTCGTCAGCCGTGCCACGGCCGAAACGTTAGTAAAAGCATTTTCCTGTTCGGTGTGTGCTACCTGCAAGTTCACTCTCTCTCTCTCTATATATATATATATATAACTCAACCCCTGACGAAGGGAGGTCCCCTCCCGAAACTGTTGGGAACTAAATAAATATTTTATCCTTGTTGACAACGCCTCCGTTGTGTTACAACCCATTGCTGAACCAAGACAACTGGTCCCATCGAACTATTATTCTCATTGATATATATATATATATATATATATATATATATATATATATATATATATATATATATATATATATAAAAGCCAAAACGAAAAATACTTCAGAAAAATGTTTTCCGATGCCCGGAATAGAACGAGAAAATTCTCAACCGCAGCGTACGGTGTTACCCGCTAAGTCACGAAAGCACACGACATCCGATGTAGTAAAGGCAAGCTATTTATTTACTTCATTTACCGCTGGCGGTAAGCCGATCCCGGGGGTGATATCAGCGTGTTCTCAGCATTACCAGCGAGATGGTGCGAAGGACGTGCTCGGCGCCCCACTCGTTGCGATGCGTGCGCTGGTGCGCTCATCCCTCACGCGTACTTTGCCCCACGGGGGGGTAGTCGCCCGTGTGCGAGCGCGCTTATCTCGAGATGGGGGGCGGTTTGTACGTCGTGTGCTTTCACCGGAAAGTTGCGTTGAAGTTAAATAGCACACGAAGCTCACTTCGCTCGCTGCAGAGGCCCCGTTTGCAAAAGGAGCACGCTGTTCAAACATAGTGAAGTAAGAAGAGTAGCACTTGTTAGTTCGCGCTCGTCTTGTGTACACCAGTCCGTATGTTTCGTGGGTCGTTTGTGTTTGAGCTGCGCGTTAAGTGTCGACCTGTGAACGTTGTTAGCTCGCTATCATCCTGTGCGTTCCTTTCGTGCATCCTTCGTGCATGAGCAGCGCGCGGCATCTTTCGATCTGCTTGCCGTTCTTGGCGCGACATTCCAATTTGTTGCTATCATATTCATTGCTTCGCCCTTGCGGCAAAACTGTGACTTTTTAATAAGCTTCCTTCACGACCGCACAGGTTCGTAGGGTGGAGGTGCTCATTCAACTTGAACGCTTGTGTGAGTTTAAAATGCTCGTGCTATGAGATGTGTGTAGGGCTTTTCTCACACCTTCTGAGAAAGAAACAAAACAGAAGTTTCGGAGAAAATGAAGACTTGAAGAGATGGAATCTTGCAACAGGCAATGTTACTGGAGTTCCTGCCTTGAAGTCGACGAGTTCACTTGTCGAGACAGTAGCTCCAGCGGACCTCTTTGTTGAACTATTTCTTCGCTGGTCAGAAGGAGTTACGTTTAATCCTTGAGGTAACTGCACTGCCAACAAAGTTTTTTCGCGACTGGCGCACTCTCACCTACCACTACACTATGGTTGGTACGGCCTTTGCATAAATAGAGAATGAGATACACGCAGCCACTCACTTGCCTATTTAAGAATAGCAGTATGGAAGTAAGCAAACATTCACTAAAAAGCATCCAGCTGGGGCTACGGATTCGGGAACGAAGCTTGTCACAATGCCAGTAGGAAGCATGGATCGAGAAAAGCTGCTCGCTATTGAGGGGAGAACCAACCAAAAGAGAAAAAAACAGCAAACCCTACAGCCGCTGAGCTTGGGGAGTTCAGACGGAAGAGTGCAAATAAGAACCAAATGAGAGCCAGTGAAACGTGCATCTACCCTTCTACGTGCTATCGGAAAACCGTTAAGGAGCGGCTGAACCACTGCAACCACAGCTTTACCGCTGGCGATGATGAACACGGGGTATAGAAGTGAAAATCTAGAAAGCCACACAAAAATTGAGGGAAACGAAGATGTCGAACCGCAATTCTCATGAGCAACAACGTTTTTCTTTTTTTTTCCGTGCCTCATTCCTCGGCTCTTCTTTGATTGTATGAAAGTGCAGGGTACGTATCAGATAAAGAAGATAGAGACAAGATGAGTTTGTCATGGGGAAAGAGCCAGGGAAAGAGAGAGAGGCTAACAGTTATCAAAAAGAAAGCGCTTTGGTTGAGTGGGCACATAGGGTGATATGCCAAAATATACATAAACAAACGTTGCCCGTATGCACAGCGTTTATTCCTCCTTTATTCCTTTTACCTGATTCCCCGGCCCAGGGCAGCCGACCAGTATGAGAACTAGCTAACCTCCATGTTCCTCCGTCTTTCTCTTCCTGCTCCTCATAAGAGCTGATTTCTTTTGGTCGTTGGCCTTCACTTGCGATATGTCCAGATGAAGTTTGGGCTAACATTTTCTCTAAGAGTGATACCAAAGTGAAATGCGCTTATAAATAGAGACGTGTTATGTGCTTACTTGAATGTATGTCTTTTGCCTTCTTGTCTTCTTTATACTAACCGTCGTCGTTAAATCAACCACAGTTGGTTCTTGCATTCTGTATTTCCACCTTTGCTTTATTTTCTGAAACTATTGACTACTGATGTGCGCTATATTCTAAGAGATTTCCAGATAAATTCTTCAAAGTATGATTTTGCCGTCTCTATTGGCATTGATCCTAAAGTAAAGAAGATATAATCAACAAGCACAGATTGCAAAATGCTCCGGTGGATAACCGAGGATGTGAAGTGCAAATAGCAAATAAATCTCAATAATATACTTATAAATACTATAAATACTCGAAAGAAGGACAAACTTTTCACATAACATAAGCTTCGGGCAGCTTATTCTAGTGTTTGATATTTTAGCTGAAAAACTGATACAAAACAGAGATTTTACGTCATGCACGGAGCCAAAATGCCAGAAAAGAAAGTAAAGCTAGAATTCAGCGCTAATGGTGTGAACGAAAACGGGTGAATATAGAGGATAAAGAAAAGTAACAAGTCGGCAGCATAGAAGTGATCACGTTATGTAATAGCGTGCGGCTGGCGTCTTTTCCTTTTGTAATACTTGGTAGCGAATCTGAAAAAAAATGTACCGCATTGCTGTGTCCGTCCGTCAACATGTAAGGCAAGAGGGATAACACATGACAAGTATTGAGCCATTGAGGGCACTGGTTCAAGCAGCAATGCCTAAAAGCTCAATGTTCAATTCAGAATTAATGTTCTACGAGAAGGTGACGTGCTATGACTCGATTATTTTCGGCCTCTCGATACCAGTGCCCATTTGCAACCGTCCTATCAGGCCACTGTTTTTGCTGCTCTGAAATGATGCCCCTGCTTACTAAAAGTTGTATCAGGTACCAACGTTTCTTTGTTCGTCTCATTTCACTTACCTGCGATACTCCTCTGCCTTGCAGTTAGTGCGGTGAAGTCTCTATCATCACAACTATGCTGTGTGTTCACTTTCGCGTTTCTTTGCCGTAATTTCCCAACATTCATTTTCCATTCAGAACATTAACCATTTGCCCATCGACTGCGGCCACATCTATCATTTTCTTCATTATTGGGTCCTGCTGGCACGTAGCAGGGTGGGGGGCACTTATCAGCGCTACTGAATACTCTTGTGTCGCGATACTGCTCAGCCCTTTTATAGAGAAATGTGGTTTGCAGTTAGTTTATTACTGTTCACTTTCACACGTAAAGAAGTAAAGTAGGCACTGATGGAAGACATTATTCAACAGCAATAGCACAACTCTGAACAAGAATGTAATATCTGAGCTATCAACTGCAATCCAACACGAAGCATTTGGTAAAACAGCTTTCGTAAAACATTGCAGCCAAAGCGAACATGACTGCTCTTTTTCCGCTTTCCCTGAGAACGCACTGAAGCCACAACGTTCGTACTATGGTGTGTCACCATAGATGCTATTTTCTTTTACGAGAAAAATCAGTAACTGCATTCAGGACTACAAAAAAAGTGCACCGCCAGCCAAACGTTAGAATAGGAACAGAAAGACCTGGCTGCACGATGTTACAGTGGGCAAGAAGCTTCGTAGGCGCAATGAGATGCGAAACGGCGATGTACGGCTTTACTGAGTTCAGTGCGAAGCCATCTCAGAAGTGAATCAAGCAAGCAGAGCTCGCTGGAAGACGCAGGATTTCTTTGGGATGCATAAAAAAGTCACAGTTTCACCGCAAGGGTGAAGCAATGAATGCGATAGCAAAAAATTGTAATGTTATACGAAGTGAGGCTGGTAGCTAACTCTTTTTGGATCCGATCTCACGCAACTCTAGAAAACGCTTGTTTAAGAGAATTCTCTTCGCGTTGAAAGCGCAGCACGTAGAAGGGTACGCCGGCCCGGCCGCCGAGAAGGGGAGATGAGAAGGGGAGATAAAGCGCGCGCCCGCACCCGCGCTCGTAAAAAGCGAACGTCGCCCCCCCCCCCCCCCGCCCGCTGTCGGCCGCCGAGAAGGGGAGATAACGCGCGCGCCCCCCGCTCGTAAAATCGAAGGTCGCTCGAGGGACCCCCCCCCCCCCCCTCGCGTCTTTTCACGCTCACGGACGGGCGGGCCCGGTTATATATATACATATACATATACGGCAAATGACGCCGACGCCGACGGCGAAAACCAGCCGCGAGTGTCCATATAATTGCTATCGCAATAAAAAGCCCCGCGACACAGGGGCCCCTCGCCTGTCGGAAAATGCTGCGCCTTGCCAATCTGTTCCTTTTGCTTCTTAACTTCCCCGTAGTTTGTTCCTCTGAGCAAACGCGAACACTCGTGGAGGTCACCTTTTGAACCTGTTAAGGGTGACAAGAAGCTTGTGCGAGCTCAAATTATGCATTCGCCAGCTTGATACGCATTTTTATGTCCCGAATTTGTCGCTACATTTAACATCAAAAGAAACAACAGGCGTCCGTCAATGAACTGTTTGAGTTGGCACGTTGCTCTACTAAAGATTCTTGAAAAGGTGCTTGAGTTGTTAAAGTAATTTAAATGCGCAAGCGGAGAATGCGCAGCCAACTGATTGTCGTAAATCATCCGACCAGTCCACGGTCGGAAAACAGCGGGAATTTGAACCAGAGATAAGTGCGCCCTGTGCTTTGTAGGAGCATTCCTCCTCCGGTGAATGAAGGTGCCATGCATAAAGTCGTCTACCTAACTTCGCCATTTACGCTATCACATTTTAATAAATTGACAAAGTGACGTAAACCTGACGCGCTCCTTGGGCTCCGGCATGGCTGTTAGATAACATGAATGGTGACCACGCACAGAATTATAAGCAAGTGAGAATTGGCAGGGAAACTGAACTCTCGGGAGCATCATTAAGCCTGTCAATAGACGACGCTTCAATCCTTCCAGACTATACTGAAAATTTCATTGAAGGCATAGGAGGGGTCCTTTAAAAGCGAGATATTGGCGAAACTATAGGGTCGCCCACCCCATCCGTGTGCCTTCTATTTTCTCATGTGCGGGTCAACTGAGCGTGTCATACAGAGCAGCAATGGCACTACACTTGTGGGAACAAATAAGCTTTGCCCGGAATATTCCTCGCGAACATTTTTTTTTGGTCTCTCAATAGATATATTCGATAAGTGAACAGCGATACAGGTTAGAAATAACCAAGCGACATGCCTACAAACAAGTACTCGTGTCAGTGCATTGGTCTGAGGAGCCGGGCAGGCTTGTTTGTCATCTTCACTACGCAATGTGAACCACGGGCAACCACGTCTTACCTATAATGGGACACAGGAGATGCCCATATCACTTTCTTCTTCCTCCTCGACTTATTACCTTTCTCCCAGAGTCGGGCCGAGACAGAAACAGAGAAAGAGGGATACAAAGCCTCGAATTCCTGAAATCAAAGCCGGTCCGGGTGAGCGAGTAGAGTGATATTGCGAAAGGAGGCCCTCACGTAGTCTTCGGTCCTTCGTTGCGTGTGGTTCAGCGGGCTGGTGGTGTCGTGTAGAATGAAGAATAATAGCCTCCACGGGGACAATAGCAAGACCCTAAATGAAGGCCTTCCGCCACTCCGTCAAATGTTGCCCGCGCATAGTTTCTGCTCGAACCATTTTTTCAGCTTTCAATAACAGCACATTGGGTCGCCGAAAGTTGGGCAGACGAGGGTGGCTGCATGAAAAAGGTAGGAATAGCTGCATGAGGTCACATTTTACGTTTCGTGCGCTCATGGCTTTGTCCCTATTTTTCATAACATAAGCATTCGAAATAATGAGCTGCTTGACGTGCAAAGCGTTTCAGTGCCTCCCTAGCTGCTTTAGCTTTATAGAACTCGTGGGGCTGTAGGATGACAAAGGAAACGAGATGAATAAAAACCATTACGCTATCACTTTTTTGCAAAATTTTTCGAGTGTTTTTTGCTGTGCAACGCACATTGTGTCCCTCGATAACGAGAAATATGACCGGTTACTGGCGTTATCATTTGGAACAGCCAAATGAAACAACATTCTTCTCTCTGTTAACAAAAAGTATAGCCTGTGCAAAAAATATAATTAAAGGACGCGTTATCACTTGTAAATAGAACGAGACTGTCCAGTAGACAGCTGCAAAGGAGGAAAGCTTTTATAACAATTTAGATATTGTATTGTTCATTTTCGTATCCCTGTTATTTGTACTTAAACGTTGCAGGGTCGTAGCGTCATTGGCCCGTTTTCACAGGTGTTTTCTTCATTTTTTTTAGAAAAAGTGATGATGTTAAGGTAATCCCTAGTCACTCTGTTTTTCTATTATCCGACGAGCAAATTGAATCCGAATGTTCTAACATTTCCATGTTTTATTTAAGCTCGCTCTATGCTAACTGTAAAAAAATTAGTCTACTTACGAATGGTTAATTGAAAAGTGGGTCACTTTTAAGCCTGAAGTTTTTCAGAAATCATTAAGCTTTGCCATAATAGGAGTGAAATACGTTTGAAGATTTTCACACTTCATACTTCTGAAGTATCGGCCCATGTTATTCTGTCACCATTTTCTAACTACCCCCGCATTCACAAAGTAATGAAATTCGAGCGGTATCAAAAGCAAGAAGCATTAATTTATATCCAATCCATAAACTTGTCACTTATATCATATGTGAAATGCGCGCTCGAAGGAAACCACCGTGGTACCCCAAGCGCCGTCAAAAAAGCTCATACCTGTGTCCTTAAACACCTTCTGAAATCCACTAAGCGGGGGGGGCCTTCGAGTCGTGTAGAAACCGTTGGCGTAAAAGCGCGTCGATGCTCAAGGCATGTATATATTGAAGACTTTTGTGTCATTGTAGCAATATCACTAGTAAATCTATTTTCCACAACCGTTTCCCGATACCTTTTATTCCCTTTGGCGAGATCTCCATTGGCTGGCGTCGGCTGTTGAGAAAATCTGTGCGCTGTTTCCAATGCCGGATTTAGTGATTAGGTCACATATCTTCTGACTTTTGTTTTCCGAGTGTTAAGGGTGCACCTTAAACATATTTTCTTGCCTCCTGAGAACGTAAGTAGACTGTGAAATGATTCAGCAGATGGGGATCAGAAGGCACCCAGGAGTTAGAAGAAAACGACAGACCAGACGCGGGGTTAGACTTCATCAGGGAAGTCAGTTGCACGACTAAGCGAACACTGTGTTTACCAGGCGAGCAGCGCAACCACTGTTGACTTTTCCTATTGATCGTCCCGGATGCCACGAGCCGAAGGGTTCCGGAAAGTTCTTGTTGACACAAGAATGAGGCAGCGCAAGCACACAGCAAATCGAAGAAAACATACGACTCGCCATAGCGGATAGTAGACGGGTGTTGGGAGCATGCTTCCAAACCATCAACTACAAATGGTTAAAAGAAACAAGAAGTGACTGTTATCAATATTTATGTTAAGGGCACGAGTTTGACAGTGGCACGTAATAATATTATTAGACCAGTGAGAGGTACAAAATTTGATTCCTTGCTTTGTAGTTTTCGCTCCTTAGATTCTTGATAGAAACAGTTATAGCCAAACTAGGTTACGGTAACTTTGGCATTCTTACCTTTCTATGTATACACTTTGGTCGAGAGCCTTTACTAAACGAGGTAAGTTATTTGCAATCTGTCTTTTAAGTCGATAGCATTGAAGAGCTCATTTCTGAAATATTCTGGTGTCGGTGTCAGTGTCGGCGTCACTGTCGTCGTCGTTGGTTGTCATCATCTTTTCCGTGACCGAAAAAGTCGAGAAAGATTCAAATAAAACTAAATTAATAAAATTACCGTTTGAGTGATAATCGAAGCCAGGCTGTCTGTGTGGCAAGCAGGTGTTCTACCACAGAGCCCCGGTATTGATTTTTTTCTTTATTGCACAGCCACTATATTGCTTGAAACTGTCTCGGAAAAAAACTCTATATGAATACCACGTAGTGGAAGTAGTCTCTTTAACATGTGACCTTATGTAGCGGAAGCGTAGAATCACAGCAGGCGTCAAAGCGCGTGAATTGTGCAAGGAAGTGGATGTTTTAATGGTCCACATATTACATAGCGCTCAGGCATATTGTAATCATCATCAGCTGCAAAAGCATAAACGCAGCGAGCAGCTGCATAGGTGCGCGTGTTACTTTACGAACGCGTAGTGAGCCCTTCGCTCATTCGCATAACGAATAAATATGGCGTAATGGACAGTTAAGAAGGGTACCTGCCATAGGCATTCCAGGGATAGTTTGAACAGACCCAATGTTACGCACAGAGTCATTCGTTTCCTTGCAGCACCGTTGAGACATGCACCGAGAGCCGAAACCAGGCTTGCAGTTGAGAAAGCGAAGTGCAGGGGCATATTCACGCTATTGGTTTTTTATCTGGAAGGCAAAGCTCAAGCGTGCTCCATGTTTTCTTCCCTACCAATAAATCTTTCGCATGCATTTCAAAATGAAACTCGGTAAAAAGGGCTGGAAGATGACAGGCATTTTTCCAAAGCCATCAGTTTTACGTGTGGGGAATTGCGGTTGTTGAACTAATGCTTGTACTATATGATTGGCATAGAGCCATCACACACAAACCTTTAGTTGAGAAACAATACAACCTTAAGCTCTTTTTTTGCCCCGTCTTGTTCCTGTATGTAAGAATTTCAACTGTTGAAAGATGGTGTTGTACTAGGTCCGTTTGAGACTGAGCCGAGAATACACGGTAGCTTTTGTGTAGAAGTTTTTCTTTTTTCACCGATGTTCATCACTCTAGAGAACGCAGCAAGACCCATCTCACGTGACTGCAGAGAACACCTGTGCGTTGTCACAGAAATGATTTTTGACATTTCGCGAATTCATCGTTTCGAGGTTATTGTGCCTTGTCCAGATGCTAGCATCACATTTGCACGGTGCGCATTGGGAGGTCAGGGACGCATATCAGTTTTAAAAGGTCTCTAAACCACTACAAATTTATAGACGAGACAATGTTTTCTTTCTCGCCTTCACTACTCTTCCTACCGGGCACTGTCTCGCCCTCGCCCGCTATTCCTTCAAAAAACACGTGTACACTGGCAGTACTAAGCAGTCACCCTATGAGCGTTTAACGCTTTTCGACAACACAATGTTGTCTCCATTTGCGCAGTTGAAAACCCACACAAAGTGAGATCAGCTGATCGCGCACGGTAGTCTTGTGAAACAAGGTCGAACGGTTGTGTGACAGCATTGCAAATCAGGGTAGAAGAGAATGCGTAACTGATATCACTCGTTTATCTACCAATCGATAGCCTATTTCCTTGACGACGTCACATGAAAAGACTGCTGACACCATCAGTTGTGACAAAAAGTTGTGAAATGGGAGGACAGAATAATTTGCTCGTTCTTTGTATTTTCAAACGTCGTTTAGCGGTACTTCAAGACACTGCGAATATTATTTTGAAGTTCTGTATTCAATCAGGCAATACTGTCAAACATATTTGTTTTATCTCATGGATCGCCCGGCAGCTTAAGCTCTTCAGGACCTTTAAATAAAGTTCTTGACTGACTGACTGATCTGAAAAAACTTCGAAGCTGCGGGTAGTCGCGTTTATAGTCAACTAGGCCCTAATACTTGTGTAATGCCAACATATGTTTTGTGTAGGTACTAGAAAACGTGGCGATGTCACTTTATTTCTTTGTGACCCTCTCCAGGCTTCTGTTATAGATTTGTCCAAGAGTCGTTGTAGCTTACAGGAACAATGTAATATTGTTTATCTTTCGTGTATGGGATGGCTTGTCAAAGAAAAAAAAGACCTTATGCTTAGAATGTTCTTGCAAAGCATAATATGAACTGCTCAGGGAGTGTACTAATTCATCAAGCGTGACTGTGAACCTCAAATATTTCCAGCTATTGAGACTTTTGTAAAAAGGAAAAATAAATATTTGTGCAGTTGAGTGCGCACAAAACCACCGGTGCTATATCTGGTCCCTGCATTTAGCGAACTTGTTCTGCCACAATCGAATTTCGATTGTGTGTGATAACGGTATGACATTTGCTGCTTAGGCTGAGGCTATCTTAGAAACGTCCAGCACAAAAAAAAAAAGGTATTTACCGTATAGCTAAGCTGAGAAAACCATGTCGAGAAGGAGGGGCGCGTTTTTTTCTTCTTTTTGTGCTTCTCATTTCTGAACGGTAAATGCTGCCACCTATGCTAGAGTTGGCGCATTTGAAAATACTCTTAAGACCGAATGACATGGAGTAACTTCACATCAAGAAAGCGGTGGCCCGAATGTTTTCCGGCAGCAGCAGGCGGCCAAGATATAGCTGTTGCCGCGGATGAAACTGATTTAGTTTTTGGAGGCGGCTTCCAGCCGCCCGCCGGAAACGGTGAACACGGTTGAGGTGAGTGGACCAGTCAGTGCTCGACTACGTGTGGCTTCCGGTCGCTTAAAGCACCGAAATTGTGGCAGCGGCGGCCACGTGTTTTTAACAGCGGAGCTATTTAAACTGGTGATGATGGCACAAATACTGACATCACTGCCACTGAAAGAAAGTTGTTTCCTGCGATTGCACGGGGCATCTTTGGCTTTCAGAATACTGCACACACACTAAACGGAAATATTGGGACACTCCTCCTTCTGTATGTGCGATGTCTTTAACACGTGATAACACGCACTTGAGAAGAGCGTACTACGTTTGCTGTCATTGTGGACAAAGCTCCCGGGTAGGGAGCCTAAACGTCTCTTTAAAGTTTTTGTGCATTTTACCATGGTCGGCATTTTTGTTTTATTCCACCAAACACCGAAAACCTTCAAGTCGTGATGACGACATATTGTGACTCCATCACGTGAAGTATTTTTTTCTTTCATGGGTCATGTTGAAGCCATTGCCTTGAGACGTCATCAAGGTTTCGCCGGTCACTTTTTGCGTCTCGTGAGACATCTTAGGTTTCCGCCTTAATATCAGAGGTTTCAACCAAAAGGTAACTTCTGACAGCAATAAACAGCAAGTATCAGTTATCGTAGCCATTTATAGCTTTAAAAGTAGAATACGACAAACCAGTACGTCATTAAAGGATCAGTTGATTGGTTGTGCGACACCAAGACGAAGTGGTGTGCTTGAAAGTCCACATGCTCCCACTTTTTAAGTAGCTATTGGGGCGTTTTGCTTTCTTCGCTTTTCTCTTGCTTTGCATTCTGCGCTGTATAGGAACACAAGACCTAATATGAGTCTTTCTGCTTGCAGAGTTGAGGTCATGGTGGTTTGTATAAAAGTCATGAAATGGCAGCTCCATTCACATTCATTCTTCGACTCACAATATATCCTAATCACACCATCCGCGCCGGGATGTCTAAAAGACGTAGAAGCAGCGATAAAGTCTTAGCAGAGCTAGCTATAAAGTAAACATAACATGCCAATATAGAACAAGCTCACTTCATTCGGGCTGCCGGATATTCCAGGCCTCTTGTGAAAAAAAGGAGTCGAAGGAAATACAAAAATATATAAGCAAACGCCGCGCACTCATTCGGATATCCGCGTCTGTTTCTAAGGCTAGCTGCTTTGCTTTTTTTCCCCCTATGGCTTCTCCTACGACGTTTATTGTATTAGTTGCTATCTCAGTGACGTTTTTTTCAGCATACTGAGATTATTCTGCCAGACTCAGTTGCTGTCAAGTAGGGGGGCCGAAGCCGAAGTTGGCGGCACGCTTGACTGAAGGAACCTCAATTCCGTCGAGCGTCAGCTAAGCATTTCAGGACACGCCTGCACTGACCTTTGGTAAACACCAACACAGCTGTTTTCGTTTCCCTACAGTTCTTTTTTATTTTGCAGCCGCCTGAAGACACGTTTCACAGTAGTGGAATGCGAGAAAGGCATGTCTAGGAAGCCCAAGTAACTCTTTTGAAAGAAAAAAACGCAGACGCATTGCAGGAGCAGATGCACACAATAGACAGAACTGGATGGCATTAAGACTATGTTTACAACTACAAAAGAAATATTTCAGGAAACGTCTTCTAAAGTATGTGAAATAGTACCGATGAATAAGAACTCCGACGATTTCATTTCATTTACACATTCGAGATGTTTTGTTAAAAAGCTGAGATCAAGTCTGACATGATTGGAATGACATAAAGTGGACGATGCGCGAATTGTTTCGGTATAGGTAATAGTTGACAGAGTTCATAGAAATCAGCAGTCATTGAACATGAAATATCTATGCTGCATTAATTTTGACAAAAAAACTTGTATGGGTAGCTATTACACCTACAAAGACAAGGTTTCTTGTCGAATTGGTGGTGTATTTGAGGGACAACCCTTGTAAAGTCATTGTTATTCACATCCTCGCCATGTTCCGAGCAACCTCTCTTTTTTTTGTCTGCTTAGTAGTGTAACTCCTGGGGCTTATCAATGAAACCTTCCTAATAAATGTCTTCATAATGAAGATAGCATGAGTTCATCTCAGTGAGCTTCACAAACAAGTTTTCCTAACATGTAATAACTAGACACTAACAAATCTTGGGGCATAACATATCCTAATTTTCACAACTCGCAGACATTCGTTTAAGGTTCACTTGAGCACAGTATTTTTTTATCATAAAAGCATCGGGCGTCTATACGCACGTATAATTGTTTTTATTTCTTTCGGTAGATGATGACCGCTCATACTCTTTCAGCCGCTTGCTCGTTTACGTATCGACCCAACTATTCTTTATGAACCTTGACATATGCGTGGATGTTCTGATCACGAGCGCGAAAAGAGGATTTAAAGAGAAAACTTGTGATTATAATCCAAGGAAGGAGTTCAGGGAAAGTGGGAGGCCTAAAGTGATGAAAACTTGCCGAGCAGGAAATGCCCCGGGAGCCAATATTTTCGCAATATGACTTGTTTTCGTCAGAGAAGCAAGGGCCTACTCTTACAGAGTGTTCATGATCATCTTGCTCACCCTCTCCCAATCTCAGATGGGACGGAGGAGAAGGGCGAAGTCGTACTTCCTTTCTCGATGAATCCCACCAACTAAACTCTATCCCAGCCCTACCCATCAGCATTACCAATGCTACGGGGTGCTAACAACCCTCTTGTTTGAGCAGGAAAACATAGTTCCAAATATTATTACCTAAAAATTGGCAGAGTGCATAACGTAGCACTTGTTTGACACACGCTACATAACAAATACGTGATATGTTTATTTCTCTTCGGGTTTTCGTCGTATGCCTTTATTTGTATGAGTAACCGCAGGTAACTGATTAGAAATCAACATAGCAGTGCCTATGCAGAGCGCTTTCCCGCTTCAATTCGAACTTGCCCTTGCTATTCCTAACTGCACTGCCAACAACAAATAATTGGTGCAATGAGACATTGCTTTGTGCCATCTCACGATCAGGACAAAACGCCACCTAAGTTTTGCGTTTCAGGCGAGATCAGGTGTTTGCTTAGCCACGCCAGCTAAGGTTGACACGCCGAATATGTCGAAATGGTTCTCAGAATAACATAGCAACAAATACATTTCTGTCGATGCGTCAGGACATAAGTCTAAATCGAATGCAAGCATCAGTTTGCAACTTATAGGCCACATAGCGCACGACGACAACTTGACTAATTTGAGGCGGAATGCAGCAGCTTTGTCGATGGTTACAGCTTTCTTTTCTTCCGGTGCTGCCGTTTGCTCTCTTGCCGAACGCGCGCATGTAAGCGCTACGGGGACGCTGGCCAGACGACGCGGCGCGGATAGGTACATCGTGAGGAATTCTCGCCCTTTTTATTGGCTAAGAGGCCCATAGTATCCGCAGTGCTGAACTTCTCATATCGAGTCTTAACTTACTGTCTCTCTAAACTTGATATCCAGTGACGTTTGTATTGTCTTTTAGTGTGTCCTTTTCCGCGCGCATATCTTATCGATTGTTTTCTTAATCTAACTATTTTAATTTTTATTTGTGAGGGAGAGAGAGCATGGAGATAAATACACACGTTTAGTTTAGTATGGTAGCGACGAAGTCATTTAGGCGTCGGAACAGGTAAAAACTTGCGGCATTGTGTATTTTATATAGCGATATGCCGATGAAAAATCTGGAACACGAGCTATACTTATCCAGCAAGATCATAAGCTCTCAATATGTCATTTCTCTACTTCAAATCTACAAGAAGTATGTGCTCAAATACAGCTTACAGATAAACTTGACCAATGTAGAGCATAGTTCTTTGAAATCATAGTAAACGTTAACAGAGCTGAGCTAGACATGTCCAGTTTCGCATAAATAGCTATAAAAAGCAAAATAATACATCAATCTATTCGGTCGGTACCATAGACTAGAAAGACCGGAGATATTCTTCCAATGGGCGTATTGGTTCGCACTAACAATCTGGACATCAAAACAATGTTAAGAACTTCCCAGTCAGAGAACCCAAGCCACACTTGCTGACTCTTCCTACCATGAGCTAAAAAATTAAGGAATTTCGATGTGCCAACCTAAACGAACCAGGAAGACGTCAACCAAGGTACTGGCAGGGCAAAGAACAAATGTTTTATCTATTTCACGATATCCTTGCACGATGTGCTTCAAATATTTTGTTTCTTACTGCGGTATTAAACGCAATTTTTTTGACAACCTTATCTTGAACAAAAACGAGCAACAGCATCTTTAGTACCGTGATAGTACAGATCAGAAACCCTTAAAAAATTTCTTATATTGACTTTGGCTGTCCTGAAAGTTAGGTTATTTTCGAAAGCACGAAAAGTTTTCAAATAAAAAAGAACACAGTGGTTGATGCAGAGGCTTATTCTAAAGGCCAGGCGTCACTGTAGCTGCCTGGGAGGGCTTATTATGTGCAGCCGCTGCCCTGAAACTATCAGCTCAAGACTGAAATCTGAGAGGTGTCCCATTATGAGCTGTCAAAAGGCATTATTTTTTAGCGTTTATGTTGTCTTTACCTGCAAATTTTTTTTTCGGCAGTGTCTTCCAAGTTGCAGAGATCCCTCGAAGAAACGAAAGTAATTGAGCTTTCGCGCGGTCCTAGCAATCACTTATTTCGCACCCTTCGCTTCTTCAGACGTCACACCTCACTTAGCGCTAGCCTAAAATGGCCTTTGGCGTGAGCAAAAGAAAATTAAAACTTACGCTGTCCTCAACCACCTTCAGAACATCTCGCTGATTGGTCTGGCGGTTTTCCTTTTCTTTGCGATTCTCCTTGCGAAATGAGTTTCCGTGAGCGGTGCGACATGCACAGTGCTTGAGGTTGCAGAGCGCACCATCGCACCGTCGCAACACGTTTTGATAAAGCTTGTATTGTTCGAGCGCTGAGGTCCAATTAATACAAATGGAAGCTAGTTATTTAGAGACTATAAGCTAGATATTTAGACGTCTCTAAATAGCTAGCTTTATTTCACTCTCACACATCAATTTCTGCTCAAACTACTGCCTAGTTACCTTACATACAAACGCGGAAACGTTCAAGCTGTGGTTTACGTACACGTATAATGAATACACATGCCTGTTTCTCATTCGATTAAATTATTACGTTATTCAAATCTTTATTTGTACAGGAAGCACTAAGAAAACTCATGCAGGCTTTCGTGCCCTTTTGACGAGTAGCTATATTTACGTTAAGCTGAATCTTACATGACCAACGCTGTCTAACACTGGCTACTCTCAATAAACATGTTTTTCACATGGATTGTTTTTCAAGCATGTGGATACTTCAAGCATTCTCCGATTGTCATTGATTAGCGTGCAACCAAAGCCATTGTCACGAACGAATGCTACATAGGCCTACATGCCTTCATTCAAGATCCAGAACTGCTCCTGATGTGCGTGAGCGTCAAACGAAGTCTGACGTAAATACCACGAACCTAACCGCACACTCGGCGAATTACTCTAGTCTCAAAGTTTAAATAATAGGTGCAGCTGTCCTGAAATGTTTTATAGTCTGAAAATGCTATCATGGCATAAAGACTGCTTTCAGCAATTATATGACGGTTCAGGAATGTTCCGACCACTTTGATAGTGGAATCAACTGGCATGGTTTATTTCTAAAGAAGCCTAATCACAAAGGTAAACAAAACATGGCGTTCAACCTTTTAAGGGCGGCTCTCGAAATAAAATATATGTATATATATACAAGTCCTCACTGGTCAAAGTATCAGGAGCTACGCCTTCTCATTTCGACCATCGGGACAAAACTTGCGATACCATTTTTCATGACATTAAAATACAAAAGTGGCTTGGCGGAACGCTTACTTTGCCCACCTCCGCGAAATTAATGTAATGATTTTCATTTATTTGCTATATATACAGTAAGAGGCATAAATAATTAAGCTCGCCCCAGTTTGCTACTTTTTCCCCAGTTGGGTCTTTGTCCTTACTAAGCTTTTGCAAGGCCGTGTATTGAGGTGCTTCAAAGTAATATTAGGCGGGGTTGTATGTTTAGCTAAAAATTTTCATCACGTACCCGGGTGCTGGAATAGGTTTAGCACATGCAAAGATCTTTATTCCGAATGGCAGCTACAAGCAGCCCCTACCAGAACCACCGGCGAATCAGGATTTGCCACTCCTTTTACAACAGTACAGTTTTCAGCTAGTGAAAAAAAAAAACCGCCAGGCCTGCGCGGAACTCGCAGCACAGCCACAGCGAAAGCTGGGCGAGCGGCCTTTCTAGAGCCTTTTTTTAAACATTATTGGGGCAACTACAACAACCGCACATGCATGGTACCCACTACGCCATAAATCATCATAATTTTTGTGTAGTGGGGAAGCGTCTACTATGCCATTATTCGTCATTCTTCAGAAAAGCGCGGTACCCGCTACACTCTTGTAACGCATTATGTGCACTTCGTTGATGCTGTGGCTGACGACGATGAAGAATTTTGTAATGGGTTGGAGCATTGAAAGACCCACTCGTTACGCAATTCGATTTGTGTGACGCCTGGTTCTTACTTTACTGTTCTAAAACGCTTAACAACACGCGTTAACGCGATTCCTTACCCGACATGAAGCCTGCATAGGGTCAGTTTGCACCACAGTCTCAAGCAGTGGCGTAGCTCAGTGGTAGAGTGCTGGGCTGCCACGTAGAAGACCCGGGTTCGATTCTTATTCGGTCGTAGGTGTTTTTTATTTATTTAGTTTTTTTCTTATTTCGTGCGAATTGGTTACGGACACCGGCGGCGGCGGCGGCGGCGGACAACTACGGCGCAGAAACGACCCTTGTTGTGATCTCATAACAGCTTTCGCTGTAAAAAAATGCGTGCTGTGTATGAGGTGGTGGAAAAGAGGGTAGGAATCCTCTCTAAAACGAAGTTCCAAATTTAACCTTTTATTAAATAATTTAAAAAAACTATCCGGTTCTTGTCCATTCCCCCCAGCGTGGGTGTGCGCCACAGATTCAAGGATCTACTCTACTCTACTCTACTCTACTCTACTAGAGAGCAACACGCGGCAAGCTTCTATTGTACTTACTTGTCACGTCCCCCGGCGGCATAGTCTAGAGCTACATAGGCGGGCATGAGCCGATGACGTCAATAGGTCAAGACGGTTCCCACAGAGGCGACGCAAGAGTGCTCGAAAAACAACACGTAAAAGCATGCATCTTCTGATTTTTAGTAACGCTGCTTCCACATGAGAAAACAAATGTCAGCTGGAGTTGATGGCAAATGGCTGATCCCAACAGAAGCCAACTTCTAACAAAGAAAACAGGTATGGGCCCCGAGAATGCGCGGTCCTTAAACAGGGGTGTGTTTTTGTCCATCCCTTTTCCCATGGAGTTTCTTTCTTCATGCCTTCTTTAGAGGTCGCTTCGAAACACTGCTGAGTGAACGCTGAAAATACTCCTTCAGTCCTTCAATGCATGTGCTATGTCATTTTCTTTGTGTTTTTCACAATTACTTGTCTGCTCCCATTTATCCATTCCAACTCTTCTTTCTCAGCCTGAAACACCCTCGGGCATCCAACGCCGTTTGGCCATGTTTTCGACTCAGGAACTCTCACTGCTGCGCGACACTCAAAGTACTCTTGGAAGAGACACTACTGCCGTTTCCATCGAAGTGCATGTTGGTCCTCCGAAGAGTTTTGGTGGAGTGCAAGCTTTGAAACAGTGGCCTTTGCTTCCATCTAACGTGCCTTCTGAAAGCTCTTCCTACAGCTCGGCGCGACCAGTACAGAGGGATTCGGAGCACGTCACTCCCATTCTTTCGCGCACTTCGATTTATTCCGAGCCAGCCTCGCATCCTTTGGCTTGGGTGTTGGATGACCTTCGTTTGGGTGTTGGTCCAAAGTATTGTTCGGCATTGTTTGTAAGTGCACTTTTATATAACCTAAAACAACATAGCATTTCATCTCAAATGAAAACTATTGTTGGAAAGAGACGAACAGACAAAGTACAGACAGCACCAAGCGCTGACAACTGACAATGCAATTATTTGTGCGAAGACGAACCAAAATTCCCTCCCTTCGTTTCCTGTGAAAAGCACACACATAATCTTCGCACAAATAAAAGCAATATTGGTAGTTAGTGCTCGGTCCTGTTTATTTTTTCCTGTGTGTTTCGCTTTGTTAGAAGTTATGAGGCAATACCAACAGGCTCAATGACATACCCTTGTTAAGTTTATTCCCAAGTTCACCGAAGCTGATTCAGGCGAGCTTCAGCCCAGCCTATAGACTTCTGCCGCAACCCCTTGGGCTCGGGCGGATACATCGGCTTGCTGGGCGGCCCACAGTTGTTTATAATCCGCAGCTGAGCGGCGCGTCTCCCCAATTGCGCCCTGTCATTGCAGACTGCCTCCTCGTGGTTTATGTCTAAGCACGGAACATCGTAGTTTCCCTTTTTTTTTACAATTGAAAGACGTGTAAAGCCGGAAATAACTTGAACGAGACGGGAATATTTTGAAGAAATTGAAAAGTAATCACCTATACTGACTCTTGTAAAAATCTTTCAGATTTATTATCGGGTGAACTTAATATTTCAGAATTCTAGTTGATACGCAAGCTGAGTAAATAGAAGCACAAAGTTAAACAAAAGAAAGCATGGTAAAGAAATAAAATAGTCCTCAGATTGTTATGCATACGATAGTTGCATCAACATCCGTGAGCTGTAAAAATAAAGTCTTTATATTATTCGAGTCCTAAAGGCACAATCTACCTTTTGTCCAGATAATGAATAAACATGCGGGCATATTTGCCCGTGAACGCAGTTTTAATTTCAAAGTTACTCAACACAGTTGTAGTGAGCACAAATCAAAATATTTCAAGTGCAGTGCTATATGTTCTTAATTGTTCCCTTGGCATCAAGCGCCTGACGTTTAAATAAATAATAATAATAATAATAATAATAATAATAATCATAATAATAATAATAATAATAATAATAAAGTAAGTTTCTAAAAAACAATAAAATCTGAATATGGGTTATGCGTAACGTTCGGAAACGCCGTCCACTAAGCGCTAAATATTTCACATTTGACTCTTAAAATGGAGCAGGAATAAAGTTAAAGTATAGCGGTGAATTTATGCATCCTTTTGTACTTTTCCCTTTCGTTTCGGTGCCACTCAAGATTATTCGTTAAAAAGTTGAAGTGCGCAAGAAAAAATTGAAGGACACTTTGTACATTCCAAAGTATGTTCGGCGAAAGCGTGTGGCCATTCCACTGATTATGCCATGTCTTTTTTTCTTTTAAACTCTCAGTGGGATAAGACACAAACCGAATGGGTGCGTGTCTTCTTTAATTTTTTACCGCGAATCGCAGTGAGACGCCAGACTCATCTTCCTCCGACCGCATGCGTCAGTATTTTCTCGCGCTTTGCGCATCGTGCAAACGCCATCCGCCTTCCAGCTCTTAAATTGACGGACCCTTTGTAAATTGGAAAGTGTATTCCGTGAACGCCTGGGTCCATTGAGACGGCGTCCGTCAGAATGATTGCAAACTCTGGGCACAGCGACGCTACGCAAGCAAAGCGCGAGCGCTATAGAGTCTGACGCGACCGGCGTTCCGTCTGCGCATCCCGACCGCCACCTGGCTCCGTGCCAGAGCTCGGATGGATGGACGGACGGACGGACGGACAGACGGATGGATGGATGGACGGATGAACAGACAGACAGACGGATGGACAGACGGACGGACGGACGCCGGACGGAGGTCGGACGGACACCGGACGGACGTGAGCATGAGACATTAAAGGCTTTCGTCTTAAAGATTACACCATCTCCCGCTAAAGGGAATGATGTGTAGATGCGAAGCAGCGGGCGCTAACGCTTACACTGGCGGCGGCGTTGACGCTGGCGCTCATCGCAGCGTTGCAACAGGAGAGAAACCTGGGGGGCGCAAAGCACGCAGCGATGGACCGGTGTTTCCTACTGGAACATCCCAATCGCTGCCAATGAGCAATGAGAGACAGAAGACTCCGACTGGACACAGAGACCCGCAGTCCACTTTTAGTTAGCGCGCATGCTGCGAATTTTTTATCGTTCGACAACACACAGGAGAAGTCTCCCACCGGCACTACCTTGCAGGTCAAGATCCATTGCCATATATACGGGGTGGCCAGTGAACGGTTGTGCAGCGCGAGCAGTCAGTTTTTTCAACCAAGAAACTCGCTAGCAGACGCTGCCTGCGTCGGCGTCGCGAGGCGAGAGAGGGGGGAGCGTAGGAGAGGGGATGACGCGCATGCGCAGTGGGGGTGTGGACGCCGTGGGCAAAGATGCCTAGAGGAGAGAGGGGGGAGCGTAGGAGAGGAGAAAGGGGGGAGCGTAGGAGGGGAGAGAGGGAGGGGACGCGCATGCGCAGTGAGGGTGTGGCCTCCGCGGGGAGGGATGCCTAGAGGAGAGAGAGGTGGAGAGGAGGATTTTATTTTTTATTTTTTGAAAGGGTTTGCGCATGCGCAGTGGGGGTGTGGACGGACGTACACCGGACGTACAGACGGACGGACACCGGACGGACAGACGGATGGACGGACGGACACCGGACGGACGGACGGACGGACGGGCGGACACCGGACGGACACCGGACGGACGGACAGACGGATGGACGGACGGACGGACGGACGGACACCGGACGGACAGACGGACGGACGGACGGACACCGGATGGACGGACGGACGGACGGACGGATGGATTGACGGACGGACACCGGACGGACGGACGGACACCGGACGGACACCGGACGGACACCGGACGGACACCGGACGGACGCGAGCATGAGACATTAAAGGCTTTCGCCTTAAAAGACGAAGCCAAGCTTTACATTGAGTCGGCGGTACGTTTTTATATCAGTCAGAATTTCACTTGTTTAAGTCGCATTTTTCTTTCGCAGGATCAAGTATTCCGATTAAGAGAACGCCTCTCAAACTGAGGCGTTTTTCCGCAAGGTATGCTTACAACAAAAAAAACTTCAAAGAGATTAATTTTTTTTTCAAGTGCCAGCACTTTTCTTTTCAGTAATAATGTATTCTCATTCTATTTATCAATCGTTGATTGTTTCGCTTTAACAAAATGAAGTATAGAACTGATACTTTAGCAGATAAGCATAAATGGAACCATTAAAAAAATTGTAAGTTTGGCGTTATAAGCTCGCATTTCAAACACCAAAAAATTCAGTCATTTAGCGCAAGTGTCGATGTTGTCGAAAAGGTCTTTGTTATTGTGATTGACACGCGCAATGGAGACGCCACCCATTCGGCTGCTTGTATGTGTGTGTTCAGTGTCTGACGCCCAGCGAAGTGTGAAGCGGCCTACACTAAAGTTGCGCATCACCGTTTTCTTACACACGACCATGCCACCGCACGTGCAACGAAGCCGCTTGCCGTGGACGACACAATAAGATCCCGTAATTGCAATGGGCAGATCGCTCCTTATTTCTGAAAGTGCCGACACACCAGTTTCTGTGAGCACCGCGTCTTGTTTGAGGTCGCACACCTGCGCGTGCAGAAACTGTGTGCTGAGCGCCGCGAGCGTGAGGTGATTGCTCTGGTTGTGGCAACGAATGAAGGTGGTAACCCTGTTGAAAACAGTTTCAGAGGCCTGTTTGCCAGCCGTCGACAAATTGTCTCTCGATAACGCTGGTGATATGCCGGAACATCAAGTCACTGTCTCCTTTGGTGAGGTATGGGCAGTCGAGGCTGGTAGCGCCGGAGAGTGCTACATGAACCAACTTCTTTCCTCGTTCCATGGTTGCACCTGGTTAAAGGGGTCGTGAACCATTACCTCGAGATTGGCAATAAGACCCCATTTAAATGTGTTAACGAACCTGTGCATTGGCTCTCGTAATATTACCTGAGGTTTTAGGCGCCAAAACTGCGATATGATCATGAGGCACACCGTAGTAAAACGCTCTGGAAATATCGACCATCTCGTATTCTTTAACGTGCACTGACCCCGCGCAGTACACGGACCACTGGCATATTCGCTTGCATCGAATTGCGACCGCCGGCCGGGATCGAAACCGCGACCATCGCGGGTCAGCAGCCGAGCACCGTAACCACTGCACCACCGAAAGGGATTGCTCAATGCGTATCGAAAAAAAAAAATCGGGTTTGAACCATCAGGCTTATTCTATTCCTTGCCTTTCACGAGGTTCAGTTCACCAACCTTGTCCCTAGAGGACGCGCTCGCAACTCGGCGCTCGCGCAGATCTGCGCGAGGCACACGATGTTTGAACTCAACACGGCACACAAGCTTCGTAAGGTTTGAGGGCACTTACGACATTCAAGAATAATTCAAACTTTTCGGGATTCCGAAAAGACTGCGCGAGGAAAGAAGTGTTCGAACGTGCGCGTGCGCACTGAGTTTAGCAGACGTCAGGAATCGAACCCGCGACCTTGCCTGCTAATCTGTCACGGTGGTTCGTATACGGCTAAGATGTGGCTGGGCATTTCCCGTGCGACAAATCATTTGCTTAGCTAGGAAATATGTTTTTTTCCAACCCGCACACTGGACGCATTAAAAACGTGCACGCACGCACGCACGCACACACGCACGCACGCACACACGCACGCACGCACACACACACACACACACACACACACACACACACAAATGCACACGCACGCACACCCTCTTCTTTTTCTGCGACGTCGAATGTCGACGGAGCTTGAACATTCTCTCTCGCACATTCGGGCCACAAGCGTAGCGCTATTCCTGTCAAAAGCGGATGGTCTTCAATCGTGCGTTAAGGCATCGCCAACGTGCCAGAGCCCGAAGCCATGTTGTTCTGTCCGCGCACTCGTGCGCATGCGCTTCGGCGTCACCTCAACGCCGACCACCGTGTAGCGTGCCATGCTCGTCAATACGCGCTGCTTCTGGTGGAGCTGGCGTGACGAATCATTCGTGGCCGACAGCAGCCTGACAGCGTCGGTGGGGTCACTGCGGCGCAACAGCCACAGACGTGTCTGGCACTCCTGGCACTCGATTACTACGGACGCCGCGAGGTAAGGCCTCTCTGTTACTAACAAGGCCCGTCTGTAAAGAACTTTGCCGGCTTGTACTAATATTATGTTCCTCTTGTCTCTCTTGTCTATGTTAGGAGAGTTATTAACACGGATACGATGCGTGGTAACTTGGACGAGCGCTCTTTGCACTAGCTCCAGCATTAACGTTGACTGAGAAATGTTTGCGGTGGTGCCTTTGTTTTGCGTATCGCAACAGCCAAGCATTACGAGAAACAGACGCTTTTTTCGAGCCGTCGTCACTGGTAGCGTGTCCTGTGTTGACTTGAGGCTGCGAAACGATGTGCTGAAGAAGGGAAATGAGTTATTTTGCCTCGTGCTGTGAACGAACGGTATTATGGTGGGTCGAGCTGTAAGGATGAACGACTCCCAGTATTACTTTGATTTCGATAGTTGTGCTCAATGTCCCATCCATGGTGATGGAGCTCAGGGGGGCGTGTCAACGGATTCAAATTATCCCCGGCGACGTAGTAGTACTTTGGGAAACGCGATAAGGTTCACCGAACCGGGCAAGCTGACGGCCTCGCTCCATCGACGGTAAAGGTTGTTTGCAGAGCCAGCCTACTGTGTCGGCATCGCGGAAGCTTTTATGGGCGTTGCCAATGACATGCCGAATTCTAGCTGTCTTCTCGCGCTGCCGCAAGCATTCGGAACTTGTAGATAGAAGACAGTATACGTCGTATGCGATGAACGGGTGTGGGTCTTGGAGGAGAAAGAGGGCTAATTCTAGGTGTTTGGGCGATAGTGTTTTCTAGGCGACAGAATTGAGTGGAAGAATGATGTGTTGTTATTTAGTGCTTTTTTTTGCAGATAGAGGGAGCATACATGGAAAGCATAATGCTATAGTTACGTTGGTGGGCACGTTACGCGACCAGGGACTTTATTCGAAGACTCGCTTACGGCGAATGTGCCGCTGTGCATGATGTGTCGCCTGACATGTCCAACGATTGAAGTGACAACATGCCCACCTTCGTCCATCAGCGCGCACGAAAAGCGATATTATGATGACATTTACGATCTGGAATACGGCCTAAGATTGCACTTCTTAGGGCGTGAACTTCTGCGCACTGACGGAAGCAACACTCGCACTACAAAGAGGGTGGCAAGTGGAACCGTCAGTTGCCGAAATCTGATCTAACGCGTCGCTTTACTTACACATGTGGTGACACATTCCAACATAATTTCGGGTGCTCGCCTACAATTCAGAATGAACTGCACTTGTGTCGTCAGAAATGCAACGAGTTCAGAACCAGCCAACCCATTCGGGATGATTGAAAGCACCAAGGCACGTAATGTACCGAACGTAGAACGGCCGACAGTAAGGTTGTTACAGCCGCTGAAACTCCTGGCAGTGAACAATTGATTAACAAGCGGCAATCTGAATTGCAGTGAAACAGTTCAGTCGAGCCGTTGATTCGAGCTGGGTGTGCTGCGAATACGACCACTGGCCAGATAGGGATTGGATAATCTAAGGCAAAATGTCGCGTTCCCTGTCGCCAAATGATTCACGAGCAGGACAGTGATGCTGGGTGTAGCAGCGACGACGATACGAGGAAGCACGCCCCATGACTGCAATGAGCCGAGGTACTGGCTTATCTCCCGTTAGACAGTCGACGGTGATGACTCAGCGTTTTTCTGCGAGCGTCAGTGGGAAGGCCAAGGACAGATTTGGCTGCTTACGTGCACAAAGGATCATTGTGGGCCAGGCAACGAGGTTTTCGGAAAACGAGATGGCAGTCAACGTGCCGAGCACACGTCCTTCAATTTTAAAAACGAAAAGCGAGTTGTGCAGCGGGCGTGGTGTTAGTCCCTGCCGGTGACGAATAAATTTTGGTTAGGTCTTATTTTCGGGAGCCGATAAGCCTCACGGTTTGTGGCGAATGAAGCGGGGTGATTGTGAATGGCAATAGTAACGATACGCACGCTTCCGCTTGTGCGGAAGCAACCACGTTCCGCTTGTGCAGCTGCACCTGTGAGGTGGAGAGTAAGGGCTACATGGCTGCCACTGACACGAGTACGAAGTGTGCTCTTGTGTTGGAAGAATATTTTTACATCGGTGCAGTCACAAAGGGTTATAAAGAGCCACATAATCGGATGAGCTTGACTCCGTGAAGTCCGCGGCATCATGCGCTGCAGATACCAATGTACAGAACAATTCCATAAATGCGAGGGCGCTATATCCTTATGGAGTACCAAGGTATTGAGGCGCTGAGTATTTAGGAGCCCAAATAGAATTGTGTCGATGAACAGCAGCGGCACGAGAAAGGTTCGTGAACTGGCCCGAGCAGGTCAAATGATTTCGCTCTGGTCGCAGGAATAGTCTCCATAAACGTGGAAGACAATTAGAGAGTGATGACATTTATTAGACTAATCGCTCGTAAGGGGCGTGGGCTGTTCTTGAGGCTTATGGCCTGGACGATAGAAGCGGCGCATTTACTCGAATGACGACGGCGCAGCGAATGAGCATTTCTATGAAACACGCTGTGCAAATGTAAGCGTTTAGTGCGCAGTGGCTTTCCTGGACCGTCTTCAGCGGCGCCAACGCGTAAGCTTGTACGAATGTAAGGCTGAAACTCCGACTGGAAAGTGTGCACAGAAGCTGGCAACAGAGGTGGCACTTGAAAGACAAAGCCCCGTAGATCTATGCGCTTTATCAAGCGCCGAAGAGACCACGCAACGAGCGTTACCTACCCAACATATATGGGGCATAGGTGCCGCTGCCCGACGATGGAGGGCGATTGCAATGACAGCCAGCAGGAAGCGAAGCCATCATGCCCGCCTGCGTTCTGTTTGGTGTGCCTCATACCTTGTCGAAATGTGAGGCAGCAGTGAGCATATATGGCGGCTCACTAATTTGCAAACGACACATAGTTGGAATGACGCAGATTAACTGGGAAGGAGTGAAGGATATTAGTGCCTCGAGGGCGAGCCGTGATGCTGTTGAGCAGTTTCACTATTTCAAGCTTTGCCAGTCAGCCCCCTTTGGCCTAAAAAGAGCGGGGCTAGTCCGGTTAGGGTCAGTCACGTCTCAAACGCTTCTATAGCATACAGCTGGGCCGAAGGCGCAATTCATAGAGAGAGAGAGAGAAAGGCAAAGGAAAGGCAGGGAGGTTAACCAGGTTGTACCCGGTTTGCTACCCTACACGGGGGGAGGGGGAAGGGGATAAAAAGAAGAGAGAAAGAAAAAGGAAAGAGAGAACAAGTCATACGCGCGCACACATATTAGCGTTTACAGCGCACACACAGGCTGTCACAACCGAGAAATATTTTAGTTCGGTTCCTCTGCGGTTGTCTAAAACTGGAATGTAATCCGAGATGTTAAAAAAAGGCTTGCAAGGACTGTCTCCAAGGCATCCAGGACTTGCAGTGCGCATTGAGTTGATGGAGTTGTCATCCTGTTGAGAAGAGTGCGCATCGTGGTCATGAGAGACCTCAACACACTGAGGACTTGTAGATTTTCGTCGCGGAAATCTTCTGTGGACGATGATTGCGGGGCATTCTGCACCGGCTCTTTATGAGTGCTCAGAGGTGGTAGTGAATAGAGCTGTGCACGGGCCCAATTTTCAAGCCCGAGCCCGGCCGGGCCCACTGACTGCGTCGAAGGCCCGCCCGAGCCCGACCCTAAAGGGCTTCGAGCCCATCCGGCCCGGCCCGACGTACAAAAACACAAACCCGGGCCCGGTCCGGCCCGACCCTATGAAAGTTTGCTGCGGAGGCAAGATACCACTGTTTCATGATGTGGCATTCTATTCAACATATCAAAGTTAAACATGCGCAAACGACACATCTTAGTGTGTATACACAGATTACAAATTGTGTAAAAATAACAAGCTGTGCAGTGATTCGGACTTCAGTGAAATGCGGCGCTCCTGCATCACATATCCCGTCGAACTGAAGTTCCGTTCGCAGCTCGCACTGGTAGCCGGAATCGCAAATATTTTTTTCGCAAGCATAGCAAGCTTGGAATAATTAGACTCCTTGTTCTTCCAGAAGTTTAGTATCTGTGATGCAGGACAGGAGGATGATTGCACGGATAAATAATCACAAAGGTGATCTGTGTGCTCATCGCTAAGTGTTAGAAGACGATTCCGGCACAACGTCTCTATTTTTGGTTTCATGCGGGCTTTGCACCTGGCCCGGCCCACCCGATGCCCGAGATGTGTAGCCCGAGCCCGGCCCGGGCCCGAGATGGGAAGACGTCCGCATACCCGAGCCCGGCCCGCGGGCCGGGCCGGGCTCGGGCTTTCGGGCTACCCGGAGCCCGTGCACACCTCTAGTAGTGAAGGCCACGCGACATCCGCCGCCACGTTCAAAGCCTCTGCATCTTTTCGTCTCTCCGATTGTGATGCGTTGGGCGGTGGTCGTGGCGGCAGTGGTGGTGGCTGTCGCTTAAGATAAGTCTGTCGGTCTGTCGGAGTAGGAGATCGCGGTGTCCGTACAGATTGAGCAGCAGTAGCCCCTAGACCTTCGTCGCCGACGCGAGCGCCGTTGTCTATTTCTTACAATGTCAGCAGCCTCTTTGTGCGTTGAGCCGTCCCGTACCATCTGTTTCAAGACACTCCATTCTTTCTTAACAAATGGGCAGTCTCTTGATGACGCTTCGTGCGATCCTTGGCAGTTTGTACATTTCAGGGTGGTTGCTCGGCAGGATTCCGCGTTGTGTGGCTCTGCACAGCGGGGACAAATCGCCACGTTCCGGCAAACTCTGCTCACATGACCCTTTTTTTGTACATTTACGGCACTGGAGTGGTCTTGGCGTAAATGGACGTACCACGTGACGAAAGTGTCCCACCTTCACGTGGGATGGCAATGTGTCGCCTTTGAAGACGATCTTTACGCAACGCGAGTTGCCCAGTCGTGAAACTTGGACGATATTGCTATCGTCACTAACTGCCTTGATCAGCTTTGGAAGGTCACCACAAGGAATGGAAATGTCGACATCGTATATTAGACCTACGACCATGTCCTTGCTAAGTGGAATGTGAGCTCGCACCTTGATACCGTCGAAGTCTGTGACCCTGGTCAGAGCAAGCAGAGATGCCTGGTGTATAACGTCGATGGCCAAGACATTCTTACGGGGGGTTTACTCGAACATCCTTGATTTCGTTCGGTGCCAGCGACTCCAGTTTTCTCGAGATGGTCTGCCGATTCAGGTGTCTCAGATTGTCCGATGGCGTTATTGGCACAAATAAGACGGTGTAGTTCGTTGAAGACACATTCAGCTTCACAGTGGATGCGGTTGAAGGTGGTGAAGCAGCCAGAGATCTTCGCTTTGGTTTACGATTGTGAACAGGCGTGAAGTCATCGTCGGAATCGTCACTGCTCGCCGAATACAGTTCGGTGGACTCACTGTCGGCATCGCTGAGTTCACTGTTCCTTTTCCTCGAGGGGCCCGCCGATGCCGGCGGCATGCCTGGAGCGTGCGCAGGGGAGTCCACTTCCACTGTAGCCAGATAAAATACCGATCGCTACGCGAGGAACATGAAAAATCTGCAAAATACTGTCACCCGGTAAACAAAGCGCTGTGCAAGAGGCACACTTCGTCGTCGTCTCCGCAATTCCATAGGTCACTGCCGCTGTTTGGCGGCTGGCGTGGCACATAGTCTTCTAGGTTTGTCTTGGAATGGAGTTGTGGCTGGAGAGTCCAGCCTAGCCGACGCAGTAACATCTGCAACTCTGGTGGCATGCGAGCCCGAGCCACTGGTTTTGACGTATTGCGATGATTATGGCAGGAAACTTAAAGGGACTGGCTGAAATGTGGGGTGGTAATTTCCGTCATTGGCGCGCAGCTCTTGCCTTATGAACGGCGCTGTGATATATTCCTCTTCGGCGGGCACAGGGTAAGGAAATATGGGAGAAGGCAAACTGGGGGGACGTAAGCCAAAAGGAGCTGATACGAGGGCGCTGAATGGCCGATTACCTAATTACGAAGCAGGAATGCTGCTGCTGCGACTGGCTGGAGTGACACGCCACTGGAATATCATCAAATGGCTCACCTAAATCGACCCACGACGGTGGCAAATAGCTGGCTATGACGTGCTCGATAAAGAGGGTTGTCCTCTTCGGCATGTTTCACCACAGAAAAAGTCCAGCGTACCAAAAGCCCAATGGGGTCGAAACGCAGAAACACCTGTGTAGTATTTTGATTGAGGTGCAGTTTCAAGAAACCCCATATGTCAATATCAAGTCTGGAGTCATCCGCTGCAGCATGCCTCGTAGCCATATTGTGGTTGTGGTTCGTGAAACATCAGAATTTTCAAACTGAGCACAGTGCGTAACCTTGAGAGCGCTGACAATCTTCTGATGAAAAATTATAACAGGAGGGGCACCACCTGCGCTAGCTGTAATAACGTAAAATTATCGCTGAGTCCTAACGTACCGCTCTGGCTATCCGTGTTAATAAACACCCGTACAGTGGCGCAGAGGCTCTACACCAAGTGTTCATTCTGGAACTCCATGATTCTCGTGACTGTGGACTAGAGATGTTGAACCAGCGGAATAATGTTGACGGTGGTTGTTGATAACCTTAGTGCTTGTAATACAAGCGCAGGTAAGCTTGCATAACTTCGTTCTTTTTTTATTATTTGCTCATGTTGTGGTTTAATAAAATGTGCATGGACTGTTCCGCCTTATACGCACCTAATGCAACTTTGCTCGAAGTTTTTCGGGTACCAACGGCGCGGCCATTTAAGCGCGGCCGTGGCATCCTGTGAATACATTCACAGATTACGCGCTGAGTATATGCGATATCGACATCTATAATCAAATTAATGCATCTTGTTTGTTTACAAAACATAGGTTAATCACGATACGCGTTGACGGCGGCGTTTCACATTGCCGCTCGGGCTTAAGTGAAATTCCCCGTGCTCAAAGCAAAATTTGAGTTACCTTCAGCTAGCGCCTTGCTCCTCCCCGCTGCCTACCTTTACGAATTCATCGACGACGCCTTGCTCGCCAGTGACGATTACGGTGAGTTTGCGCATTTTCTTGTCCATTTTCAATCTCTATAAAGTCTTTTTTTTTCTGTTTTCAGAACCATGGGCCTTTTTTTCTTCAACACATTACAAACCCTCATCATGTAAGTATTGTGTTCTATCCAAATCAGCTATGGGGGGTGTGTGGCCGACAGTTTGCAATGAAGACCTGGAGTTCTATTCCACGAAGTGCGAAAATTCAAGAAAGTTCTCACGTAATAAAAAGCCATATACCGTACTCACAGATTGAAACGTGAAAATTCAGGACCATGTAATGCACGTGCTTTCGTTTGCAATATCTACAGTTCGTGTGATATCGGCGCTATTCTGACTCGAACGCTTACATCAGAGCCAACATTACCTTTAGCCTCCAGAACTAGCAGCGAAATGACGTGGTTGTCACGAGAAATTGGTCATAGCAGCTGCTACATTGAAAGAAAAAAAGAATGCCATGCTTAATCCGTGAGTACTCTACATAAAGAACGAACACTAACACGTGAAAATTATGGGGAATTTTCGCTGTGAATTATTATCTTATGCGCTCAAAGCAATAGCTGAGTGAATTATCGCTTTTGCCAAAAAAAAAAGATAAAGAAATCAGCCTGCTGTACTGATTGAATACCTTTCCGAAATGCGCCTTTAAGACGTCATCGAATTTTCCAAACCTGCAGACATAAGAACCCACTTACGATTATTCTGCCTTAATACCTTTTCGCAAAAGAATCAAGCGCAGTTCTAATGATCCTCAACTATCTTTTTACACTCTTCAGAAAAAAAAAGGTAAACGTGACTCTTTTGGTTAGTCTCAGCTTTCCACGTATCGCCACGTATGTCGCCACGCATTGCCATATGTGCAGGGGCAATTTTATCCAAAACTTCGTTGTGGTAACCACACCTTTTCGTCTGGCCACGGCAGTACATGATCTCGCGAAGTCATTCAAGCTGTCCAATAAACGCGAGGGGCAAGAACTCCGTCGGGTAAGCGATGGCGGCTCTGTGCGTGACATATGTGATTAGTTTGCTGGAAAATTGGGCAAATTGCGGAGAATTCACGTTTGGTTTTCTTGCGAACAAAGACGTTAGCATTAGCAAGACTTGGGAAGAACGTTGACCGGGCGTTGTTGGCTTCGACAGCCTTTACACGCACTGACTGTTATATGGGGAGGCAGTAGTATCCGCCACCGCACAGTAAACAGAACAGCCCTGAGGCATTGACACTCGCACTCTCGCACGTCGGGGCATATCCAACCCCGCCGTCTTGCAAAGTATTTATCGCGAAATTCACACTTAACGCATTCGCGCGATTTGTCCAGGCTTTGCCAACTTAGAGCACATATTTTGGTTCCCCGCATTACAGGTGGACGAAGATGTTAGGCCATTAGGTTCAAAATGTACTTAGCAGAAACGAGAACGTATGTATTAAACGTGTGTGTACGTTTAGGTAACTGAAATTCTACTATTGCCTATTTTCTTGAAACGCTCCCTGAACACTCTTACATGCGACGGCTTCAGCCGCCCTTCTCACGTCCAGCATCGGCTTTGTTCCGTATCCTGATTGATTCCTGATGGTGTTTATTCTGCTTCTCTAGCAAAAAAATAGAGACGCCACACGCACGTTTTCAGGCAATTCTTTCTTAGATACTAAGGGTGTAGCCCAGAGTGTGTAGAAACGCACGAAGGAAACATGAAGTCACGCGTCGAGGCCTTTCTGGATCGTGTTCGGAATAAGCCGAAGGGGGGGAAATCGCTATTTTCACTTTACTGGCCCACGTGCACTTCATAAAAAGTCAAGCACACAACCCTGCTATCAGACATTGTTTCTTTTACCTCTGTCCCTTGAGAACGAGGAAACTGTGCGACCAGGACTTCATTTTACCCCACTGGACCACTGCCGCAGCTGACAGAAAATATATCATGTGGGTGCTTTCTATTTATAGGTTCTGTGTTCATGTGTGGAAACATTGCTTCCTCCGTACACTCCGACCCAGTACACCATGGCTGGCGACAGCGGAAAAATCAAAATGTAAACTTCGAATGTTCTTGTAGTTTAGTATACAGAATCAAGGTCAATCTCCGTACTTCTTTATTGCGTATACGTCGTTTTGTTTCCCTTGTGGAGGCCGCGTATTGCGAAGTTGTTTGCGAGTTGACTGTGCCCCTCGACTTGATATCTTTTTTCTAGTTGGACACCGGTATCTTTTGCCTGCTTCCTCACCCACTTTTGTTTAGTTTTTTAATCTTCGAGACAAACCAGCCAAAGAACATTGTATGATAAAAAGACATTTCCCATTTTCGCAAAGCGCTTGCGCATCTACATTCCGTTTTTCTGGGACGACGTAAAGCAGAGAGGGCTTCACCTAGCTATTTCTGCTCTACTTGACTGCAGAGAGGTACCACAAGTTTCTTCGTATACATCAATCATTTGTAGTCAGTAACTTTAAAAAAATGTAACTTAAAGAAAAAGGTTTTTGCGTTTGGTTGAATTTGCATATTTTAACATGTTTGAGAACATTGTTGCCCTCGCCTTCCCTATTAATTAACCAACACATAAGTATCGGGAAAATAATGTCGCATATGTCCTTATTCAGTGTCTTTCGACTGACTAAAAACAGGCATTCATTTGATCATCAACACCTTCGGCCGAACATCTTTCTTACTCGACGTCGGGCGCACGTCTCAACCGTTTCTTCACCATTGCAAGGAGCTATGGAGGCTTCTTCTTGGGCTCGACGGCGAACTTCGGCCCACAGCTCAACACTTGCTTCACCGACTCCGGGACCGTCGCATGGCCGATCACGTGAACGGGGCTTCCGCTTACGGGGATTTTTCTTGGCAGCAGACCTCGAAGTGAAGGCAGTACTTGCTGCCAGAGTACTTCAGTGGCTGTGTTCACCACGCACATCCATTCCCTTCTCAGACTATTCCAGCACGACCCTTCGTTGAAGTCAACCGAAGAGATACTTGAAGGTGGTTCTTGTAGAGGCGAACTTGCCGTACCCATTCTTGGTGTGGTTTCAAATCGAGACTGCTGTGGCCCACCTCGATTTCAAACCACTGGCGTCGTGGACAAATCAGCTGACAGATTAACAAGGGAGATTGTTAAAGCCCCTAGAGATATAAACGCTCCGGAAATTTTGTGTCAGCATGCCATCTGTTGTGCTTTCGGAGAAGGATATGAGAATTCTCGCAGGAACCGTTTTGCACACGCAGTCGGAGCGACCACGTGATGTACTCTGATATCTCTTGCAACCTTTTTTGTTCTGTTTATTCATGTCTAGGCAGTATTTATTCGGCGCAAAGACCGAATGAACTTTCAGTTATTAGTGTGCGCCTTGTCTACGTGTCTTCCTCCTCGTCTGGTCTGTTGTTTTCGCTGGCGCTGTTTTACTGCGTGCATGGGTAGTCTTGTGACTTTTCACACACGCGCTGCTTTTCGCCGAAAGGCCCCTTTCATAAGCCGTTGAAGACTTTCTCCTTGATCAAATAAAAATGTAGTATGATATCAATAATAGAGAGAATTGGTTAGGTAAGACAAATAAACATGATTAACGATAAATCTGTGGCTTGTATAAACATTTATTGTTTTTTTTATTTTTCTGAAATATTTTAAGTGTTTGATAGTTTAGAGTGTACTGCCTTAAGCACCTTTACGCTACAAATTTTTGGATCTTAAAAACAAAAATAAAACACATTGAAAAAGATTGTTGCAAGAAATATTCAACATTGGCTCTCCAGAGAGCCTGCGATGCGGTGGTTAGGCTACGTCTAACTGTCCCCCACGCTGGAGGAGCACACCGCGGTGTCGCTCTAAAGGGTGGCACTTCTCAGGATCCTTAAAGTTCTTCGTACCGTACCGTTGCAAGAAATATGGTCGATATACCATTTCGACTCTACACTGGCTATAAGGTTTCTTTCTTTTCTTTTTTTTTCTTGTTCCACTACCACCTCCTGTTCTGTACTGCTACGATGATTGGTTGGAACTTTTCATCAGGCATCGAAGGCAGCCTCGTCACGTCTGTAGGTGATATCGGTTAGGAGTCACGTCGTTCTATCGAACATCGGGAAAGTTGCCGTACGCGAAGACGTGACTTCGCGTACGTCAACTTTCATGATGTTTGATGTTGGCAGCGACAAAGTAGCGCTGTTTGCTGCGACAAAATTTCTATTAAGGAATGAGTGTAACGTTCCTGCACGGCATTTTTTCCATCCGGCCAAAATCTCGGCGGGTGGGTTCTTTTCCATGGTTGGCGTTTTCATTTTTTCTCGTTAGGGGCGCTTATTTCCTTTGACGTTGGGGAAGGCTTAGAAGGCCGAACAAAGAAAATAGGACAGTATATTTTGAAAAATTGTCAACACCAGAACACCGATGCCGCCATCGGAAAATTACGCATTGAATAGCGCGTCATTCTACAAAGCATGCGCTGAAAATTGGGCATTACGCTGATTGAAACAGCCAGTGTAGAAGTTGCAAATTAAAGTTTGCATAGCAGCTTATCGTGGAAGGCATTTGGCGGTTTTAAATGCCAAGCATTTATTCGTGAATTAAAAACAATTTGACCGTTCCTATCTATCCACCTAGCCTCCTAGCCCTGGGTGGTCTCGTGAACGTCTCCTAGTCAACATGTATGCCAAAAAAAGCAGAGGAGGTCATAGGTGTATGACTAACACCATTAACAGGCCATAATATGAGTAGCCTGATATACAGCCTGGCTGGTACGTCATGAAACCGTTTCCCTCAGTCACACGTAGCGCATGCCCGCATTACCAACCCTGTGCAATCAGTCTATTCGCTACACGTCGTTCAGCCTACATCAACAAAAAAAACGGCTCGATTGGACTTTCGAAATCTTAAAGCGGTCTTCTTAAGACGCCCGTGTCGCAGAAAGTATTATGCCGGCATCGGTGGTGTTATCCGTGTGCGAGAAATTGCGATGGACGTTAAACATAAAGGTATCAGTTTTAGCCGATTGAAACTCGGGCATTCAGCAGTCATGGCTGTTGTAGACGTCGTGACATGATTTCGCAGAGTAACGAGTGGCGCATACCCACCAACCACAGCCCGCAGAAAACGGGTGTGCGCCACAGGTGATTAATGCCTATACCAGCCCAGGAACTTCAAGATTAGACTTAACGCGACAGCGTTAAGAAGCCCGTGAGGCAGAAAATGTGGCTTTGGCGACGTTTTCGGTGAAAAAGAACTCCCCATCGCCATATAGAATACAAAAATTGCTGTATGCTTGAACGTCGCCTTCAAATCTAGAACGCGATTGCGTAACCCAGCTCCATGCGCACCGCTTTCTCAAGTTCTCGCTACATGCCTCAACCGTGTCGTAAAAAAAGTAATGACTGTGCGCGGAACATTAGCCGGTTACAACTATCCCAGACTGCCTACTGCATCTAAGGTTATTAAGTGCCCACTACACCATCACTCTTTTCCTTGTAAATCAGCGAAGGGCCTACTACACGTCCGTAAGGCAACACGCGAACCAGCGCAGCTGCTCACATTGATGATGCTTTTGCAGCTGATGATGATTAAATATGTCTGAAGGCTTCGTAACAGCTGGCCCTTAAAATACCCAGTCGTTGTAAATTCACACTTTTTGACCCGCGCCGCAATTCTACGCTTCTGCCCCGCAATACTGCATGCGTTAAGGAGACTCGTTTCATTATATGGCACTCATATACCGTATATTCCGAAGCAGTTGCAACAAATGTGGTTCTCGGGTGGAACACCTGCTTGCCACGCAGACGGCCTGGGTTTGATCTACACTCGGGCCGGAAAATTTTTATGATTTATTTTGTTTAGATCTTTCTTGATTTTTCGCTTACGGACAACGGTCATTTTTCGCTCAGAAGCAACGTCGCCCACACCAACGCCGACGCCGTAATTTCTACGAAAAGAGCTCTTTAACGCTATCGCGTTAAAATCATGCTAAGAGCGGGAATCGCACCCAGCGATCCTGCGCGGCAGTCAAGAATTCTACCGCAAAGCTGCGCAAGTGCTTCAATTTACTTATGAAAGAGGCGCTATACAGGCGTCATGTGACGGCAACGACAATTGTGGTGACAGTGTTGGTTATTAGCTTTCATAACATAATATTAATAATTAACGTCCCAAAATCACCATATAAATATCAGAGGCGCCATAGTGGACGGCTCCGAAAATTTCGACCATCTGAGGTTCTTTAACGTGCACCTAAATCTAAGTACATGGGCCTTAAGCATTTTCGCCTCCATCGCAAATGCGGCCGGGCACGGCTGGGATTCAATCCCGCGACCTGTGGGTCAGCAGTCGAGCGCCATAACCACAAGACCACTATGGCGGGTGAGGTTTCATAACAATGTAATAAGCATTAAATATGTAGACTTTTCAGTGAAGTAGCTATAAGCCAAGCTCTGCTCGACCCCGCAAGAAATCGCCAACAATCGCTAGTTAGGCCATGTATCTCAGGGTCTGTACACACAAGGGTCTTCGAACGCAATCGCTTTAAGATTTTCTAAGTCTCATCACCATCATCATCAGCCTGACTACGCCCACTGCAGGGCAAAGGCCTCTCCAATGTTCCGCCAATCAACCCGGTCCTGTGCTTGCTGCTGCACGTTGTAGCCGCAAACTACTTAATCTCATCGGCCCACCTCACTTTCTCTCTCCCCCTCGCGCGTTTTGCCTTCTCTTGAAATTCAGTCAGTTACCCTTAATGACCGGCGTTTATCCTGCCTACGTGCTACATACCCGGCCCATGTCCATTCCTTCGTCTTGATTTCAACTATATCCTTAACATTCGTGTGTCCCCTAATGACTCTGCTCTCTTCCTTTCTCTTAAAGTTACACCTATCATTTACCGTTCCATTGCTTGCTGCGTCGTCCTAAATTTAAGTTGAACCATTTCTGTAAGCCTCAGTTTTTCTGTTCCGTAGGAAAATACCGGTAAGAACTTTATTTGCCCGAACACATTGACTGAACTCACAAAGCTAGGCTCCAAGCAAAAGATAGATAGATAGATAGATAGATAGATAGATAGATAGATAGATAGATAGATAGATAGATAGATAGATAGATAGATAGATAGATAGATAGATAGATAGATAGATAGATAGATAGATAGATAGATAGATAGATAGATAGATAGATAGATAGATAGATAGATAGATAGATAGATAGATAGATAGATAGATAGATAGATAGATAGATAGATAGATAGATAGATAGATAGATAGATAGATAGATAGATAGATAGATAGATAGATAGATAGATAGATAGATAGATAGATAGATAGATAGATAGATAGATAGATAGATAGATAGAATGCCGGCGTTCAATAAGCTGTAACTCTCTTAGGATATAGAGAGCCTCACTGCTACGAAGCCACGCAGGTTAGACGAGATCAAGGTTATTGCGTACAAAAAAAGGAATAAGTCTGTCAAAACCTCTTTTGACAGTGTTTGTTTAGCCTAGTGAGATTTCATGTCAGAAGCACCGTAAATATCAATGCAGCACAATGTACGGCGCGTTACGAGCATTTTTTTTCCTACTTCCCTATCAGTCTGACTCACTCTCACTTCCCTTTCTCATCTCATTTTGAAACCATGCCATTCGAGGCAATACAGTGCGTTTTTCCTGCTTTCCTTGGTCCTCACCCTCACACCACTCTTTCTGACTCTCCCTTTTTCAACAAATCAACAGAGCGCTAATTTCGAACGGGGTTATCTTGGCAGATTGCGTCAAATGTATAGTCTTGAACTGGCAAAAAAATATCCGACCATTACGCCACTACGAGACAGCGCCATTGCACCATCACTGAACAGGTATCAATGTTTCAAGATTGGCTTGACTCATTAAAGAACAGCATTTTTTTTGTGCGGATTGCACCAACTATATTTTACGTGAAAGATGGCTTGCCCAAACACACTAAAAATGATAGTTTCAGATAATTTATCTCCGTGCCGAAGAAAAGCTAACAGATGTTAACATATGTGTTTTTATCTTTGGCATGTGAAACAAAGTTTCATAAAAAGGCTCGAAAGAGGGAGAAAAAAAAGGAGCATTTTAAGTACAAAAATACTCACACCGTTGTGTGTGCGCGCAATACCGTAACCATCGAAGCTGTCTAGTTCTCACGAGTAGTGACGCTCAGGTTTAATATGCGGTACCTCCAGGAATGCGTGGTGACAGCGTCAGCCGAAATGACACCTCTGGGATTTCTTCCGGCTAAAATTGAGAATTCCTCAGGGTGCAGGAAAAGACAAAGGGGTAAGCGTAAAGCTGTCTTACTCTATAGCCCAAGACTGTCGCAGGCAAGGCTGAGTGGCAGCAAGGTGTCACCGTGTTTGGGGCTCATGGTCGAAGATGTGAAATGCAATTTCGCCAGATGTTTCATGAAAACGTAAAACAGGTTTGAGCGACAGGTGCATGCTGAAATATAGATACAAAATGAATGACAAGAGAGCTTCAGCATATACAAATTAACCCTCTATTGCATGGCGTCCCATATTTGGCACATACCGATTAACATTTTTTATAGCGGGCGCAAGAAGACCAGTGGAGAATGTGACACAGTTAAAGTAATCCTTATACTTACGTGCACTAAACATAAAAAAGCGCTGCCATCCCTAGAGCAGTATGAAATCTAGACATGAAATAGATTTCACGGTGCACGTGCAAGGTCGGATCATGAACAACAGTGACTGCTATATTTTTTCTTGCAACCATTTTCTCGTTGCAGAAGCAAGAAAAAATTATTTTGGCATATCTCGTGGCTTTGAAAATTCATGCTCATTAAGGCTCTTCTGAATTTTGTTTTCCACTACGGTATATAGTCGGAAATTGGTATGTGCCATATTTGGCACAGTATGCATGTGAGTGATGAAATGTGCAATATGATGCCACCTATGTTTTGTTGCACAGTGCAAATACAAACAAAAAGAAATCATCTGAGATCATGCAACACAGCTCGTTTTTGCCAGATTTCAGTTGTGGTGGTAGGTTTTGAGATGCTTCACGAAAATATCGAGTGTCAGCAGCAGTACCTGGCAATTTTTTGTTACATTATTGGCGTGGGTGCACGAAAAAAATTATGTGAAGTCTAACCAGTGCACGGCGATATTTAGCTTTTACGATTTGTCGGCAACTGACGCTCACAACCATAAGTCAGCGGTTGGAAATTCGGGCAGGAAAGTACAGCAAGGCGGCCCCATGCGAAGAGTCAAACGTGTAAGCGGTCATCTTGCACGTAGATGTCGGCAGTCAGATGCACTAACCAAAATGTTCAATTATGCCTGAACACAGGAAGCAATTGCCTTGCTTTATTCCACAAATAAAGCTAAAAAGACCGCAATCAGTGAGATTTTGTTTTTCAGCCATGGCAGCAAGTTTGCTCGCCCACTTGCATAGGGTGCCATATTTGGCACAAACCTTTATCTTCATTAATAGAGTCACAATAAATCTGAAAATTTTTGTACATGTTATTCTTCATGTAGTTAATGATAAAAAATGATCAAATAATTTTTCAATTGATTTTCTCATAATTCATGCAATAGAGGGTTAAGTTGTTTCAAATAATTAAGGATAACTTCTTATTATTTGAACATTTTTTTGGTGTTTGTTTTACCGGCAAAGATAGCGCATCGCAGCAACCAACGTTCTTAACGCTGGACAGTCACGTCTGTGCCGGAAAAAAAACACGGTTGTACCCCTTCAGCCGGTTCCTTAAAATTCGAACTTTTAAAGTCGTCGTCGTGCGCTGTATGGCCGTAAGTTCTAAACCAATGATTGTATTTTCATTATATTTGAGTCCTGACACTTCGACAGCAATGTATAAGTGACCATATTGCACCGGTTACCAGCTTCATTATCAAATTCTTGGGGACAAAGCTTACCAGACTTGGCTGAACAAACCGCTTATTCCAATATTGAGGAAACGATATTCGCTATCACACAGTGATAACGGACTCCACCCTTTATTGGTTGCTATCAGGACAGCGCGAAATTAGTGAGAGCTAATTTGGATCGAAGCGGGTTTTCGAGGTCGTCATGAAGATCGCCACGCTTATTCTCCACCATTTAGGTTGCCGGGGCGAGAAGACAAAATTAAAATATTCAGCAATGAAAAAAAAAACCGCCAGGCCTGCGCGGACGCGCGGCACAGTAGCAGCGAAAGCTGAAAGAGCGGCCTATCTAGAGCCTTCTTTAAACACTCTTGGGACATCGATCGCGTAGTGGGTACCAGCATCGGTCTGCGTAATGGGTACCAGCACACTTTCATGGTGCCCACTACGCCATAAATCATCATAAATTTCTATGTAGTGGGGGAAGCGTCCACTGCGCAATTATTCGTCATTCTTCGGAAAAGCGTGGTGCCCGCTACACACTTGTAGCGCATTATGTGCACTTTGTTGGTGCTGCGGCTGACGACGATGAAGAATTATACCTGAGGCTTTTGTAATAGGTTGGGGCATTGAACGACCCACTCGTTACGCAATTCGCATTGTGTGACGCCTGGTTGTTACTTTACTGTTCCAAAACGTTTTACGCATGTTAACACGATTCCTTACCCGACACGAAGCCTGCATAGGGTCAGTTTGCGACGCAGTTACAAGCTGACTCCACTTTTATAGCCGTCTAATAAATATTACATCTGTATTTCTATGATTCAGCAAGCTATATTCGAGCGTTGCTCGACCCGTGTGATATTCACATCGACACACCGTAAAGCACGCTTCGTTTTGATAATACTGACGTTGGTGCTTTAACAAGAGTGCTGACGTTACGTCGGACTATAAGTTACCCATTGTAGTCACCAGTAGACGCCAATGTAGTGGACTTTCCAGGTAAGCCTACGGTGTGCACGGTGTGCACACAACACTTAACGTCGATCCACCTCGCACCACTTGCCTACAATTGACGCTAACCCGATGTGACGCCTGTATCATTGGAGTACATAATGTTTGTAAAATTAAATGGGCAGCACTGCAACCACAATTGACGTTTCACGAACAGTACGCCTGCACAGGGTGTTTTTCCAAAGCATTCTCGTGACCTGGCGTGGCTCTGTGGTGGAATAGTTGATTTCCACAAAGAATGCTTGGGTTCGATTCCTGTTGGGTCCATAACATTTATTCTTTGCGTTCGCCGGGTCAACGCTGCCGATGTCGGGTTTTCTTAACGCGCTCGCACTTAAATGACGAATGTCTGTCCTCGCCGTTCCTCTCGGTGAAATAAAGACCGCTTTATAAGGATATTATCGATGTTATGCTACCTGCATGTGTCGGTGTATGGCATGATATATAGAAAAAGCATGGTTGATCCCTCTCCCATAGGAATCGTCATAACACGAAAGTGAACCATGTCTTCAAAAAGTAGTTGAACCATGTCTTCTAGAGGTAGTTGTTTATTGTATAATGATGTATGAGAGCTTGCAAAATGTCTATTGGAATTTCGCAGCTGTAGCACCGTTTGACGGTGGAACATCCTCATCCTGATGACTAACATCTATGACCATCATTAATCCATCGGGGTGGTAATGCAAGTAGTTAATGTACACCAGGACACAATAGTGGTGAATCGCGCGCAAGATGACATCAACAAGCACACATAATAAACACTGATACTCGATATTGTCTTATTCAAACTGTCGTTATTTGACGAGAGAAACGGCAACGTGTGCGCATGCCAGTAACTGGGTAACCTACGCCTTTACTCATGCATACACTGGCACACAGCGTTCAACTGCCACACAATCGTCTTCCACATCTTGCTTAAATGTTTATAAATTTATTCAACAAAGGACCTTTCTTTGCGGGACAAATCGTGTATCAGAATTCGCAACGAAGTACCAAATAAGATTTTACCTACAATTTAAAATTATGCAGAAGAATGTAATAGTGCATTATATGACACAGTGTGATACATGGTGCCTAAAAGCGCCTATATTTCTACATGAGTGAAATTTAACCCTCCTTAAAAACTGACTTCGAAAGCACTGCAAATGTAGATAACGCGATGACTTCGAAAGAAAATTCGCTTGGTTCGCTACGCCCTCAACTCTATTTCTGGACTACCCGACGTGCCTTTTTCAAGATCCCCAGGTACATTTTCTACCCCCCTACAAAACTACAGTGAAGCATCACAGACTGGGTGCACTAGGAATATAATTCAGTAACGCAGTCAGCAAATTTCCTGCGCCTGGCATACGAAAGCATAGATTGTTCAGCTGCTCATTTTTCTCGAATTTTTTTTTTCTTTCCAATGTTTCCTTTATATTTTATCCGTACGAGGATTACTCGTTTCCTATGCAAATCCCTCTCCGAAGTCTGTCACCATTGCTTCATTTCCGCGTTGCCGAAACGGCAACGTTCAGTGCGAGCTGCACAGAAATGTGATTATTCCAACTCCTAAGACTCGCTGCTGATCTGCTTATGTACGGGCTCCAAATGGCGTTGTGCTTCTCTTCGCGGTACAGCTTCGTATGCTTTCATTTCCATTCCGGTGCCTCCGCTTTTCCATATTTTTCCTATCCCCGGAACTTTTATTCGCGTGTAATTTATAATGCAGCCGTATTTTCGCCTTGTTTCTCGTATACACGAATCCAATTGTATGAAGAAGCCGTACGTCTTATCATCGCTAGTGCATTTCGCTACAACAAATCTCCAGATGAGAAAGATTCGTGTATGTTTTCCCCAAGATCAGTTCAATTCGGTTCTATACGCTCATGTGGTCAGCCTTCCCGACATATTTTGCTTCATAGGTCGGATGGTCAGTTTTTCTCGCCAAATAGTATATTTTGTCTTCTCATATGGATTCCTTACGGACTGTAAATTGGCATTTGTGTTACGCAGTGCCAACTAGCAACCGGAATATAACATGTAGCCTTTGAGAGAAGCTTTTATATGCAAAAGATTCTCCTGATCATGTTCCCAGAACAACCTGAAAACTGCGCAAAAACGACGCGGAGAAAGGAAAATCGTGCACACCACAGTGGGGGTTTCCCTCTGTCTTCACTTGTATGCATTGTTTTTGCGAAGTTTTTAAGATCTTCAAGAAATATTGCTAACCATCCCAGCTATCAATGTTTTCTAAGTCATGTCTGTTTAAAAAAAGCTTGCTTCAAATGTCCCACAGTTCATTCGTATAAATGACGAATCAGTGGAATGCTCCAAATAAACAAGTGAACGAATTTACACGTTTAATTTGGAAAGTTATCTGTTGAACGCACCTGGAGATTTTCACGCAACTTTAAGATAGGACGCAAAATAACATCACTACACATAAAAAAAGTATGTGTAGGGGTTGTATAATTGAGTGATGGACACAAAAAGATGATCGTACTTAACTCGAGGGGTTATGCATCAAGTAGGAACATCCCACTTTCTAATATTCCCTGCTGATTTGTAAAGCCTTGCCTCATAACTGCCCCCTTTGTGCAATGGTTTTGTTGGCGATGCATCGGGACTGTTTCTTGGCGAGTGTGTTTGGCGCATGGGGTGCATTGGTTTACGCGCCAACATAATATCTCGGCTCTTAATCTACCCACAGTTCTGTCGTGGCATAGGTGCTCCAAAATTAAGAGTTGATCGTGCGCTGCTTGTTCTTTTTTATATATGAAACGCCAATTCTGATTGCAGCGAAAACGTTAATGTGGAATATCAATTTGGAAAGGAATGAGCATGGTCATTTTTCAATTTTTGAATGTACGGGCACGTGACATTAGAGACTGGCTGAATACTGACAGTAATTTTGAACAGACCTGTGTTTGAACAACCATCGTTACACCTCAGTCTTATTTTTTGTTGAAGTAAATAGTTACTGGTACTGCACTCACAACGACGACACAATTCATTTATTTACGCACTGATAAGGTAAGAAAAATGTAAGAAACAAAGGCATATCAGGTAACAAAAAGTGTCCGCAGGTGACACATGATCTTCTTAGTTTTTGTGTATTGAGCTTTTCGATTGGGTAAGAAAATGTACCAACTAAACAGCAGCACCACACGATTACTGAAGAGAAGAGAGAGATAGAATAAAAAAAACCGCAAGGCATATGAATAAAAATAGCACAAATAACGTAGTCTTCCTACAACCTCTTTCCTCTATCGCCTGAACGATTATGAATTACTTACCTTAAGGAGGGCTTGCTTTGAAAGCCTAACTGCGTCTATACCCGAGGAGTCGCTCCCTCCTGGTGTATTTTTAAGCTGCATTTTAAAGAAACCGGGGGCTCTCAAAATTATCCAATTCCACTATCAGGGTACTTAAGTTTGTCTATGAATAGACTTTCGTCTACTAAACCAAAGACCTAGATACTCCTCAGCAGGTTACATAAACTACACGGTGACTTGTCCGGCACAAATTAGTTTCCTCGCTGCTGTCAATTTAAGGCTGTCGGAGCCTTCCTAACGACCTATACCCCTTACCTCGAGCGTATGTTGGTTCTCGCGACACTACCCTAATTGTCTGGACTTTGCTAAATTATCAGTCTGCCCCTGTCCTTTCGATCCCCTGTACCCTCTCGCCAGTTTAGAGTAGCAGGCCAGAGCAAACTACAGCTCAGGCCGACCTCTCTGCCTTTCTGTAAATAAATTCTCTCTCTCTCTCTTGCCCCTGTTCCCACTGTCTTTCGAATCACCTGTAAGCGTGTTCTGTCAGGATAATTAGCCCGTCTGTCGAGGGAACTTACTTCAAAGAGCTAATGGGTGGAGAATGCGGACTTAAGTGCCACATGGAGCACCCATTTAGGTTGCTTCGGTAACAGCATTTACTTGGCATACATTACTTATCGTAATCCACCACCATCATAAAGATTAAGTTACTGTAGTTGTGAATTATTGGGAGCAGAAGTGGAATCTAACCCGATCTTCTCCATGAAGGAACTTAGCGTAAAGGATATGGAAACGCCCACCAACGCGTTATTTCACTTCTGGCTATAAAGACGATAGCAGCGTAGGAATCTTGAATCAATCACGTCAAGTTTTAGGCAGATATTGTTACCGTCGGCCAATTTTGCTCTAAAGGTATGCCATCGCGCAGTACTCGTCTAACGGCTACACTGCATCTACTGGCCTGCACCGTCGGCCACTCCTACAACAATCGATTCTGCTAATGGCGCTGTCAATATATTGCTCTGCAATAGCTTAGCTGCTGATCGCACTTCCCAAATTAGATTTCACTGAAAGCAGCCCGTTTTTTGTTCAGTTGTTAATGAATGACCAATTGAGACGCTTTGAGAACATTGCTACTAATAGGAGGAGGTTCTATTAACGCGATAGCGTTGAACAGCTTGTCTCGCAAAACTGTTCGTGTCGATGAGATTGGCTGTGAGC
>JALIZH010005864.1:0-37074 GCA_030522465.1 Rhipicephalus appendiculatus | reverse complement strand
GAACAAAAGACACGCCTCCCTCTTTGAGGTACACGCATCGTAGGGTCAGTGTCCTCGTCTGGCGCAATGGCAGAACAAGCTGTCCGTGTAGGCGGGGGGCAATAAGGTGTACTAGAATGTTAAGATTTAGCGCTGCACAATGAGACTGTCGCCGTATTATAGTAGAAGGAACGCCTCCTGCTCACACTTGGCTGCACAAGTTTCTTTTTTATTTCTTTCTGTGTGAAGTCATCATCGCACTACCGTTAACACTCAGCATCACCTACTTTTCGCTGCATGGCTGGCCGTATTATGTAAAAAGAAATAAAGTGTCGAGGAAACGAAGCAAGAGGAAAATCAAACCGGAACTGGTAACCATGTTTCACGTTTCTTATAGGGTCGTGTGAGTACACATAGGTTGAATGACACCGCTCATGTCTGAGACTTTGAGGCCCTGCAGTGTGAGTAAGTAATCACAGACAGCGAAGAAAACAGGCAGTTTATACAGGCGAAAACAAAAAAAAATTCTTCAGGCAAAGTGAATATGAGAAATGATCACCAGATTCAGTATAAACCATTTTTGTTTGAATTGGTGAATTTAAAGACACGACATCTGCGAAAACATATAATCGTTCTGCGATACAACACAGCTTCAGGCAAGCCATGAAATTGATTTCAATGCCATCAAATACTGATAAAATAAAAACTGCGACAGAAGAAGAATGAGCTTATTTTTTCCCGTTCAAGGAAATGGAACAGTCCAGTATGTTGCACCTCCGCACATGACATGAACATAAGCTTGCAAATGGCTTGTTCCTCACTGATATCACGTTGTTTAGCAACACGCTTACTCGTTCTGTGCCACGAGCCTCGATGCGCATATGTATCCTGCCACTAGTGGAATCGGAAACGATGCTGTTACTTTCGTTTACTCTTTGTGCAACTGAACTCACTCTGTGTCTAAGAACATTAAACTAGCAATTTGACGTAGATAGTAGGAGACAGTGATGTCGGTAACATGTATCGCAATGTTTATATACTTATATGGTGCCTCTCAATCGTACAACTTAACCCACATAGCAGGACAGGCAGCCGACGAATCAGTCATAATGAGCATAAGGCCCAACTTCCAGCACATAATAGTGATGCTCCATATACAATGTTCTTAAGAGAAAGTTTGACTCGGCAACTCCGATCTTTCCGCAGTAGCGGATGAAGCGCCTTCCTTTGGCAGACAGTACAACGAATTTGACAAGGCTTGTTGCACGTGCTAAGAAGTTTATTAGCAGGAGAGGCGGATGAACGATCAGCGGTGTGAAGCGCTGGGTCGGGCAGCAATTAAGATCACATGGCGTTGGTGATGTTACTCAAGCATAGGCAGTTCTTAGCTACGTATTGAAATAAAGGTAAAATGTATGGCTTGCTTGGAGATTACCACACATCGAAACCTAAACTACAAAGCCTGCGTAACTGTAAAACGACCAATAATGAAATCGACGTCGGAACGAATAGAAAGCGAACAAGCCCTGATTTATCAGTTACATCTCAAGATATATACCGCTATCGAAGTGGCTGAGTCAAAATAATTCTTTTTTATCATTGTAGCAAGTTAACTTCAATGGTAATTTATTGCGAAACATTTCTGGTTTCTTTTTTACTTGTAATGTATTATCAGACACAGCCATCAGGATGCAATATTACAGATTCGCACAGTTCGTGCATTTTGTGTAGGGCTACGAATTTCACGTACAATTTCCTGAAAAGATTGAGGTCTTATATCGAAATTATTCTTTCTGTGACTAAAATTAAGCATTTCTTTTTGTGATGAACAAATACAAGTCACACTGACCACGCGCATACCATATCAAAAAAATTCTGCGTTGATATGACATCACCCGCCACGGCTGTCTTGTTATGGTGCCTTAGTGCTATCCTGCAGGTCCAGCCGCAGCGGCTAGATTTAGATGGAAGCGCAATGCTAGAGGCCGGTTTGCTTGGATTTAAGTGCACATAAAAAATTTAGGAGCCCTGCTTTACTGAGTCACTCATGGTTCTTGGTGGATTTGGAATTGCATTACTGAAGATATGTGTCTCTTACTGCGGATATGTTGCGTGAAATACTTCTTCCCCTTTTGCTATGCTTTATTGCACTTATACCGTAAACTATTTGCTTCATGAAATATAGAGCACCGACAAGCCAAAATGCACCGCTTAGGTGGTACATTATATACACAATAAAGATATTTTGATTATTAGTGAACACATATAAACAACGAGCCTCAGGGAATCATTATACAGGACATATAGCTGACTCGGCGTGTTTCATATACGTTGTATTCTGTTTCTGACACTGTACTTGAATAAGTAAAATAAACTGAAGTACTAAACCTCGTTAAACAACCGTGCCTTATTGTGGTGTCGAAGTGATTATTACCGATGGCTTTGTATAAATGAGGCAACGGCGCCTACTAATCTGTTTCGTTACGGTATCAGTGTCATCATCTCCACGTCTTGAAGAGAAAAGACCACAAAGATTGTCGTAAATCAGAACTGGACGTTTGCCGCATGAAAGTGGAAATCTGCGCTTCAAAAAGCGCAGTTTTCAGTTGACTGAGTACAGGGCCTGCTGTGGTATTTTCTGGCGCACGAACATCTATGTAGGACATGAACACTGGTCTCTGTTGAGACGACACACTCACGCGCGCGCACACACACACACACACAGAGACACACACACATATATATATATATATATATATATATATATATATATATATATATATATTGTCACGTCGTCGTGACGTCGACGAAGGCAGCAGTCGGTAGGTCGAAGATGAAACTGTTTATTTGGGCCGAACTTGTGGCCGGGAAACGGAAAGTCAGATTACAACGATACACACTCGCACTGATAGCGGCGAACAGAGCGTCGGCCGTCGATCAACTGAACATCGCTGGAACGCGCCGGCTTTTATAAATCATGCGTCGAACATTCTAACCTTATCACTAGTCGTCGCGCAAGCTCTGGAATAATCTTGGGTGTTAGCGTCTTGCGAGCAATCTTAACAAAACGATCTACTACAACCGAGAAGCTTCTGGAACAATAAGGCGCGGTCTGCGCCGAATACTGCTGATAGTCTTTGTGGGCGGAAACTGAATACAGTAAAAGGACCGCGCGTGGCAATGCCCCCCCTCTGAAAAGGCATCGTCCCGATGCTTAGAACAGAACACGTGGTAAAAATACCTGCAGCAAAATAACGACAATAAATCAAGAAAGTTCAATAAACAATTCGCACAAGCAAGAAAGTCCAAAGAAAAAAATGCCCCCCACCTCCCCGAAGGGGAAATCGTGAGGAAATGCGAATGCATTTCGCGCGCGCTTCACTCCATTTATATATGGTGGTTGTGGTTCGATGAAGGAAAAGGCGCCTAATTTCTGCAGCCCGGTCGGGAGCACGGCTCAGCGCCTTTGTTTTTTTTTTTTTGCTTTTTCTTGTTTTTTAAATTTTTTTTATTTTTTTTATTTATTTTTTTAAATTTTTTTTTCATATATAGCTCCGCCGAGCTCCACCGCAGTCCGCTTTTAGTTAACGCGCACGCTGCGAATTTTCATTGTTCAACAACGCACAGGAGAAATGTCCCACCGGCACCACCTTGGGGGTTAAGATTCATTGCCATATATACGGGGTGGCCAGTGAAACTCGCTAGCAGACGCTGCCTGTGTCGGCGTCGCGAGGCGAGAGAAGGAGAGGGGGGGGAGCGCAGGAGAGGAGAGAGAGAGGGGGCGCGCATGCGCAGTGGGAGTGTGGACGCTGCGGTCAGAGATGCCTAGAGAAGAGAGGGGGGGAGCGTAGGAGAAGAGAGGTGGGACGCGCATGTGCAGTGGGAGTGTGGACGGCGCGGGCAGGGATGCCTGGAGGAGAGAGGGGGGAGCGTAGCAGGGGAGAGAGGAGGGGAGGCGCATGCGCAGTGGGGGGTGTGGTTGCCGCGGGGAGGGATGCCTAGAGGAGGGAGAAAGGAGGTTTTTTACTTTTATTTTTTTTTGAAAGGGTTCGCGCATGCGCAGTAAGGGTGGTCACGCCGTACACCACCACCACCGGATTAAGCTTCGCCATAAGATGCTTCACATCTAACACCTGCCGGCGCGCACACCTCCTCAACCTATCCTCCTCCTCCTCCTCCGCGGACAACGCCAACGCCAACGCCGGATGCCTGACATAGCCCGACTATGAAATGCATTCGCATTTAAAAAAGTACAGTCCTCAGGTTCACTACCGCGCGTAAAACGGCTTGAGGCGCACGACATGGACGACGTCAGGTCGCGCACGCCGCCGTTGAGAGTTCGAAATACACTGGTAATGTATGGGCTTAGGTAATGGGCTTTGCGGCACGACAGCTATGGCTCGTCCTAACTGGCCTCTCGCCTTTGCCATGCAGATTTTCAGCATCGTCAGCTCACCGTTGCAGTGCTGTGGCGAACCTGCTGCCTCCGGCTGTATACACGCCACAACGGTCCTTCCAGAGGTTCCCGTACTGCTAGCTGCTTTCTGCGGCCCTGCAGTATAGACGACGGACGCTACACCGAGACCGCCAGAGATTCTACACAACCAAAACTGCTCCACCTTCCACTTGCGGGGTGTATGCGCACCGTGGAATGCGCCGTACGATGTCGACCCACCACAGTTGGTGTTGCATTGGGCCTCATAACGTCATCATACAAGGACTGTGACGTCACCGATGATATCACAAAACCCCTACAAAAGGAGCCAGCCTCACGGGCTTGGCGGCGCGACAGCTATGGCTCGTCCTAACTGACCTCTCGTCTTTGCCATGCAGGTAAATAACTGCCATTGCTTGTTTTCTAAAAAAACGAGTTGTCGTACGCTTGTTGTGCTGCCAAGCCCACGTTGCATATGAAGAGTGTTGTATGACTGTAGTTGCATATTATTCAAATTGTTGCTACTAGCCGACGATATCGAAGCCAATCCTGGCCCTCTCTCTGATTCTTCGTCTCACGAACTTGTCAATGCAATGAAAGAGCTACAGTCTGGGCAGACGGCGATACTTGATGAATTGAAATCAATCCGTCTAACACTTACGGATCACGAGAAATCTTTTAATGAATTTAAAACAAGACTTGAAAAAATTGAATCAGAGTGCTTATCGTTCAACACCCTGCAAGCTGACATGAAGAATATTCAGGTGGCCTCTGATGAATTCGCAAGTCAAGTCTCATCGCTGTCTGCTCGGATGGATGACGCGGAAAACAGATCCCGTCGCAATAATCTCGTTTTTTTGGTGTCAGTGATGCGCAGAGGGAATTTTGGCAAGAAAGCGAAAAACTAATCCTTGATCTCTGTCAGACTTCACTTGAGCTATCAATTGATTCTGATTCCATTGAGCGTGCGCACAGACTGGGCTCCTTCAAACAAGGCAGAAATCGACCAATAATAGTTAAGTTCGGCAATTTCAAAGAAAAACAAAAAAAAAATCATTTTTCAAAGCAAGAAATTCAAAGGAACTGACTACGGCGTCAGCGAAGACTTCTCGCCGCAAACGCGCTTAGCACGCAAACAACTAGTGCAGTTTGGGAAGGCACGTAAACTCGACTTCAAGCTCCGATATGACTCCCTTTACTGCAACAACAAAACCTACATTTATGACCATTCTGCGCAGAAGGTCGTTGACGTTGAACGTAAATCCTAGCGCCAGATTACACATCTAAATGAACCGAGCAGACCACAGCGTACGCCCCTGTCATTCCCATACACTAATATCCGTAGTTTGATACCTAAGTGTGACTTGCTTTGTAGCCTCATTTCCTCATCTTCGAGTGACGTAGTATTGTTAACCGAAACGTGGCTTAATTCGTCTGTCCTAGATTCTGAGTTGCTATCATCATTTCTTAATTTCGATATATTTCGTAATGATAGGCCCAGCACATCGCGTGGCGGTGGCGTTCTTATTGCCACTAACCGATCCTTGCTTTGCACTTTAGTAAACGTATCGTCTAATCTTGAAATCTTATGGATATGCTGTAATGCTACATTGCCGCGTATGCTCCTCGGTGTATGTTATCGACCCCCTAATAGCGACAGCTCTTTCACTCAGCACTTTCATGAATGCTTGCAAACCATCAAGAAAGCCTATCCTAACTCGCCTATCGTTATCTTCGGTGATTTCAACTTCCCTTTGATTGACTGGACTAACCCTGCAGTCACACTGTCAGGAAATAGCATTGAAAGCGACTTCCTGAGCACATGTCTTACATTCGGTCGATCCCAACTTGTCACTGAACCAACACGCATTTCAAATGATTCTTCAAACATTCTTGACTTACTTTTAACAACACACGTCGATATCTGTTCCTCACTCACTTATCTCCCACCACTAAGCGATCACTGTATTGTTCACGGTAGCTTGTGCAGTTTCATCAACAAAACCAAGAAAACTTTAAAAACTCTGACACTGTACGACAAAGGTGACTACGCTTCCATGACTGATGGTCTAGTTGTCTTTTGCGATGAGTTCGAAACTGACTATCTCCACGCTCCATTGAAACTAACTGGTCATTGTTTAACCCTTTCAGTCCCAGTGATTCCAATTGGAATCATAAATTATGTAGGTCAGTCAGCAAGCATCTGGTAAAGATAAAGCGTTGTTCTTCCTCAAGAGCCCGTATTTAGCATCTGCCCTACATGTGGTGTCAACATGGTACACATAATACAGCGAGGTCACGTCTGAACGAAGAAATTACAGAAGCGGTCGTGCTGTTCGCGCATTTCGCTGAGGCAGCGTCTTCTTTCACCGTGCAGAGATAGGGCATTTATTTTAGTTCTGCGCCAGAAATTTGAATTTCGGCTATTGGACATTATGCTATCCTATCTAGATAACATTTTAAGTAATAAATGAACTAAAAATTATGGAATTATTATTAAATGAAAATTATTTATTAAATTAATTGGCACATTAATTACTCTTCACTGAAAAGTGTGAACAAAGAGATTTTCAGTTTTTTTGAACTACCACGATCATGTGTATCTCCAAATGTGAAAACTAGTTGCTTACATTGAAAATAGTTAATTCGGTACTGAAAGGGTTAAAAATACGATGCTACGTCTAAAAGCAAAAAAAATTGAAGGACACTTCGTACATTCCAAAGTGTGTTCGGCGAAAGCGTGTGGCCATTCCACTGACGGAAAGACCCCGCAGGGGCGTCTGCGCGAGCAGGCGTTTGGTGTGTGGCGACACCACGGACCCGAGCTAACGGGGGGGTTTCGACTCCCTCCCACGCCTAGCCGTGCGTGGCTCAGCCGTGTCCGGGGAAAAGGGGATCCTGGGGGTTGAGCCGACGCCGGGTGTTTGGACCTTTAAGGCCCCCCGGCAGAGGCAACACACCCCTTTGGCCCCGGCTTCGCGTAGACGGCACCCCTGGGCTGACCCACCCAGGGGAAATCGGCAGTCGCCTTTTCCTATCTCTCTCCTCCCACATCTTCGTCTTTCTCTCACACTTTTTATCTTTCCTGTCCTCTCCTCACTTCTGTTTACTTCCAATTTTCATGGCGGCAAGGGTTAACTTTGTGTAGGTATCCCACCTTGGATAATTACATTGGGTTATAGTGACAGCGTACGGCTGGCGTCGGGAGGGCTTGTTTAACAAGTCCAGCCGCGTCCCCTTGTTGGGCTCCGTGGTGGGTGGTCGCCGCTGTCACCGAACACATTCATCTTTTATGGCTTCACAAGCATCCGCCGTCCTTGATCGGTCTCGTAAGAGAGGCCGCACCGAAGCAAGCTTCCATTTCTCGACAGAAACGAAAGTTACTTTCCCGAAGTACCACATTATTCATAGTGAAAGCACACCTCTAAGAAAGCTATCTCCATTTTTGGTGGCCAAGTGCCTAAAAGAAAAAATCGGACACACATACAAAGCATCCAAAATGTCAAGCGGTGATCTCCTCCTGGAGCTAACCGAAAAATACCAAGTTCCTAAGCTATCCCAACTAACCAGCATTGGAGAAACAGCTGTCACCATTTCAGCCCATCGTTCTCTAAACACCAGCAGGGGAGTAATCTCCGAGGAAGACTTCTTAGGCCTCAGTGACGAAGAGCTCCTCGAAGGTTTCCAAGACCAAAATGTCATAAAAGTCCAAAGAATAGTAATCCGCCGCAATGATCAGGAAGTACCCACCAAACACGTTATACTAACCTTTGGAACAAGTGAAATGCCCACCTCTCTCGAGGCTGGGTACTTAAAAATCAATGTCAGACCCTACATCCCCAACCCCAGACGCTGTTTCAAATGTCAAAGATTCGGTCACGCCTCGCACTCATGCAGAGGCAAAGAAACATGTGCAAAATGCAGCGCAAGCGACCACAAATCTGAAAACTGCACATCCTCACCCCACTGTGTCAACTGTGACGGGGAACACCCAGCGTATTCCCGGTCATGCCCATGTTGGAAAAAAGAAAAAGAAGTGATCGCTCTGACCGTCAAAGAAAAGATATCATTCAGCGAAGCGCGAAAACGGCTGTCGTACCTTTTCCGCAAAAGTTACGCCGATGTGACGCAGTCGGGGGCAGCGTCACAAAGGCCTCAGGAGTCCACCGCAACCACACCCAGTGGTCCCGTGGTGACTCCAACCGCCCCCTTAAAGGAAGCAGCGCCAGCTGCTCCATCCACATCAAAGGGCCCGCAGACTCCGGTCTCCCTGGGCCCTAAAATCAATCGAGTACCAAGGCCTGAGATCCGTTTCTCAGCGCCACACTCTCGATCTTCCAGCGCCTGTGACAAGGCAATGGAGATCGACCAGAAAACCCCGGTGTCATCGACACCGAAGGACAAGCGCTCTCTCGAGCGCGCCAAACAGGACAAAGACAAGGTCCCAGTAACCACACTAAGTAAGCGATAACCGTAATGGTTATCGCATTCATCTCTATTTCTATTTCTTAGTATTGTCACCTATCATCTTTTAATTAAACTGATCAATCCCCAGAAGTATACTTGCTTAATTTTATTCTGTCATGGCTTTTATCGTACATTGGAACTGTAGAGGTTTAATTCATAATTTAGGTGACATAAAGGACATCATCAACAAGTTCTCACCAGTGGCTTTCTGCCTCCAAGAGACAAATCTTGGTGCGAAACATGATCATTTCCTAAAGGGCTTTAAAGTTGCCCGAAGGGACCGCGAACATTGCAGCCGTCTTTCGGGAGGAGTAGCCATAGTAGTACAGGGCAGCATTGCCACGCGAGATGTCCAAATAAACACATCTTTCGAGGCTCTAGCCGTCACCATTTTATCATACAAGACCATCACCATCTGCTCGCTGTATATTCCACCTCACACCCTTTTCACCACTAAAAACTTGGAAAATTTAGTGGAACAGTTACCAAAACCATTTATTTTAGTTGGGGATTTTAATGCTCATTCCACCCTTTGGGGTAGCGACAAAACTGATCAAAGAGGGCAAATCGTTGAAGATTTCGTTTTGTCAAACGATATTTGCCTTTTGAACTCCGGCGCTTTTACCTACTTCTCACCAACCTCACGCACTTTTAGCTGCTTAGATCTTGCCATGTGTTCACCGTGTCTTTTTAGTGATCTTAAATGGGAAGTCCTCGAAAATTCATATGGTAGCGACCACCAACCCGCCATTATCAAACTCATACCATCGCATCAAGCACTGGCCACCAAGCCACGCCGGTGCAAATTGCAACTCGCAAACTGGCCGCTTTTTTACACATCACGCAAACCTTGAACATATTTTTTCACCTGAACATTCTGTTCAGGAACTCAACAAAAAGTTCACTGACGCTATCATTTCAGCGGCGGAAAAGGCGATACCGCAATCGTCTGGGATTGTACGAAAGAAATTAAATCCCTGGTGGACAACTGAGTGCACCGAAGCCAAAAAAGCAGCAAAACAAGGCCTGGGGAACCTTACGGAGGTACCCGACCTATAGCAACCTCATAAGTTTTAAACAGGCGAAAGCTAAAGCACGATATATCCGAAGGCAGGCAGAAAAGAGTTCTTGGCACAAATACATATCATCCATTAACAGTTCAGCCACATCTAAACATATCTGGGATCAGGTGAGAAAGTTCAGAGGAGAATACTCATCATACACAATACCACTGCTTACAAGTCCAGACACACAAACAACACTAGAAGATCAGGCCAACCTCTTAGGCGAACACTTTTACGATGTATCATGCTCAGCGAATTACACCAATGCATTCCTTAAATACAAAGAAAATGCTGAAAAACAAAAACTCCCCACTGCTAGCGCCTCAAATGAATGTTACAACCATCCTCTCACACTACACGAATTACATAGGGTACTTTCCGCCGGTAAAAAAACGGCAACAGGGCCCGACCGGGTACACTACACAATGCTGGCGCACCTATCACAAGCATCGGCGGAGGCTCTTCTCCAATTCTTCAACAAAATATGGGAATCCGGCATAATACCTGAAGATTGGAAAAACGCGATAGTCATACCTCTCTTAAAACCTGGTAAACCCCCAACATCCCCGAGCAACTACAGGCCGATTGCATTAACAAGTTGTCTGGCAAAAACATACGAGAGCATTATAAACATAAGACTCACCTTCATTCTCACATCAACACAGCTTATAGACTCGCACCAGTGTGGATACAAAAAAGGCTGTTCCACCACTGACCATCTCGTTAGACTGGAACACGAAATACGAGATGCATTTCTACACAAACAATACTGTCTCGCGGTTTTCTTCGACTTAGAAGGCGTATGACACGACGTGGCGATGCGGGATTCTTAGAGACCTTGCAGACATGGGTATTCGTGGAAGAATGCTAAACTGCTTATGTGATTTCCTCTCTAACAGAACATTTCAAGTACGTCTCGGCACAGTACTCTCTCGAGTATTTGTCCAAGAAAATGGCGTGCCACAAGGTTGCATTTTGAGTACAACACTCTTCATAGTCAAAATGAACTCCGTCAACAAAGTCATACCTCCCACAGTCATGCACTCCGTCTACGTTGACGATCTTCAGATCGCCTGTCGGGCCTCCAGCCTATCATCCTGTGAAAGGCAACTGCAAATAACAATCAACAAGCTTACAAAATGGGCTGACCAAAATGGTTTTCGTTTCTCGGCACAAAAAACTACCGCAGTTCTTTTCACGCAAAAACGTGCATTGTACCCTGACCCTGCTCTTAAACTAAACAACATTGAAATTCCGGTAAAACAAGAATACAAATTCTTAGGAGTTACATTTGACCAAAAACTCAACTTCCTTTCCCATATAAACGCACTAAAAGTTAAGGCAAATAAAGCACTCAACCTTCTGAAGGTGTTATCTCATAAACACTGGGGTTCCGATCGACTCTGCCTGCTGCGCATCTATCGTTCCATCGGGCGCAGTATCTTGGATTATGGTTGTGTCGTCTACGGCTCGGCACGGGAGTCTTACATTCGGCGTCTTGACCCTGTGCACAATCTCGGCCTACGTCTGTCCAGTGGTGCTTACAGAACATCGCCTGTGCAAAGTCTATACGTAGAATGCAACGAGCCTTCTCTGTGTCATCGAAGAGCATTACTAACCTTGTCATATGTTTTAAGGATAAGGTCGTCACCTGAACACATCTGCTACGAAATTGCCACACAGTGTAACTCGCACTTACACTACCTAAACAAACCGAACCTAATCAAACCACTTGTCCTGCGCTTCGAGGAACATTGCCACATTTATGCCATCCCTGAAGGAGCACTACACGTCGCTATTAAACCACCAAGACTGCCGCCATGGTTCGACCTGTCAAAGCTTTGCGAGTTTTCACTAAGCCGTTTCAACAAAAAAAGCACTCCACCAGAACACATAATTCAAGAATTCTATACACTTCAGCACGAATATAGGGATTACGAAGAATTTTACACAGATGGCTCAAAAACAGAAAACCATGTGGGTATTGCGATCGCGACAGCGGAAAGTGCAGTTTCGGTGAGAGTACCTCGTAGTTTTTCCATTTTTTCAGCTGAAGCTTATGCCGTGAGCGAAGCAGTTCGGAAAATCATCGCTGGCAAATACAAGAAAGCAATCATATACACCGACTCACTAAGCACACTAAAAGCACTACATATAGTAGGTGACATTTTAAACATGGTATACTTAAACAGCCAGGCAGCTTCCATCCGTTTCTGCTGGGTCCCAAGTCATGTTGGGGTACCTGGAAACGAAAAAGCAGATAAGTATGCTTCATTGGCAGCGCACAAAACAGTAGCCAATGTGAAAATTCCCCCTTAAAGACATCCAGAGAACAATTCGTCTAGCTCTACTAGCGAAATGGCAACAACAGTGGAACACATGCACGAATAACAAGCTCCACATGGTGAAGCCCGTACTTGGAGAATGGAAGACGTGTCGTCACCAGGAACGGTTTGTTGAGGTCATATTAGCCCGACTCCGTATTGGGCACACACACCTGACCCACAACTTTTTACTTACAAATGAACAACAACCAACATGTGAAAAATGTCAAGAACCATTGACAGTTATACACATACTCATCACATGTCCCCACATTGAAACGTACAGACGAAAATATTTTGGCCAACTATACAAACAACAAACGCCTTTTCACCCTGCTCTACTTCTTGGAGATGAGCCCCTTGTAGCCTTGTCTTCTGTGCTGAACTTTTTAAAGGAATGTGACTTTTTAAATAAGCTGTAAACGACATCATTTCACCGTTTCATTACCTATAACCTTGTGTCTGGCGCAGCATAGCCTCAGCTGCTTTTGCGCCATAAAAAATCAAATTAACTAACTAACTGACGGAAAGACGGACGGAAAGACCGACGGACGGAGAGACGGACGGACAGACGGACATCCGGACATCCGGACGGACGGACGGACAGACGGACATCCGGACGGACGGACGGACAGACGGACATCCGGACGGACGGACGGACATCCGGACGGACGGACATCCAGACGGACGGACGGACAGAAGGACATCCGGACGGAAGGACGGACATCCAAACGGACGGACGGACGGACATCCGAACGGACGGACGGACAGACGGACATCCGGACGGACGGACATCCGGTCGGACACCGGACGGATGGACGGACGGGCATCCGGACGGATGGACATCCGGATTGACGGACGGACAGGCGGACATCCGGACGGACGGACATCCGGACGGACGGACATCCAAACGGACCGACGGACGGACGGACGGACATCTGCACGGACGGACGGACATCCAACCGGACGGACGGACAGACAGACATCCGGACGGACATCCAGACGGACGGACGCACAGACAGACATCCGGACGGACGGACGGAAGGACGGACGGATGGACACCCAAACGGACGGACGGACGGACATCCGAACGGACGGACGGACAGGCGGACATCCGGACGGACGAACGGACGGACATCCGGACGGACATCCGGACGGATGGACGGACGGACGGATGGACATCCAGACGGACGGACGGACATCCGGACGGACGGACGGACGGACATCCGGACAGACGGACATCCGGACGAACGGACGGACGGACATCCGGACGGACATCCAGACGGACGGACGAACAGACGGACATCCGGACGGACGGACGGAAGGACGGACATCCGCACGGACGGACATCCGGATGGACGGACGGACGGAAATCCGGACGGATGGACGGACGGACATCCGGCTGGACGGACGGACAGGCGGACATCCGGACGGACGGACATCCAAACGGACGGACGGACGGACGGACGGACGGACATCCGGACGGACGGATGGACAGACGGATATCCGGATGGACGGACGGATGGACATCCAGACGGACGGACGGACATCCGGACGGACGGACGGAGAGAAGGATATCCGGACGGACGGGCATCCGGACGGACGGACGGACAGACGGACGGACGGACGGACACCGGACGGACAGACGGACGGACATGCGGACTGACGGACATCCGGACGGACGGACGGACGGACATCCAAACGGACGGACGGACATCCGGACGGACGGACATCCGGACGGACAGACGGACGGACGGTCACCGGACGGACGGACATCCGGATGGTCGGACGGACAGACGGACATTCGGACGGACGGACATCCAGACGGACGGACATCCGGACGGACAGACGGACGGACGGACACCGGACGGACGGACATCCGGGTGGTCGGACGGACAGACGGACATTCGGACGGACGGACAGACGGACATCCGGACGGATGGACGGACGGACATCCGGATGGACGGACGGACAGGCGTACATCCGGACGGACGGACATCCAAACGGACGGACATCCGGACGGACGGACATCAGGATGGACGGACGGACAGGCGGACATCCGGACGGACGGGCGGACGGACAGACGGACATCCCGACGGACGGACATCCAAACGGACGGACATCCGGACGGACGGACATCCAAACGGACGGACGGACGGACATCCGGACGGACGGACGGACATCCAAACGGACGCACGGACGGACGGACAGACGGATATCCGGATGGACGGACGGACAGACGGACATCCAGACGGACGGAAGGACATCCGGACGGACGGCCGGACGGACATCCGGACGGACGGGCATCCGGACGGACGGACGGCCGGACGGACACCGGACGGACAGATGGACGGACATGCGGACTGACGGACATCCGGACGGACGGATGGACAGACGGACATCTGGACGGACGGACATCCAGACGGACGGACGGACAGATGGACATCCGGACGGACGGACGGAAGGACGGACATCCGAACGGACGGACGGGCAGACGGACATCCGGACGGACGGACGGACATAAGGACGGACGGACATCCAAACGGACGGACGGACGGAAGGACGGACGGACATCCGAACGGACGGACGGACAGACGGACATCCGGACGGACGGACGGACATCCAAACGGACGGACATCCGGACGGACGGACGGACAGACGGATATCCGGATGGATGGACGGACATCCAGACGGACGGACGGACATCCGGACGGACGGACAGACGGACGGACGGACGGACACCGGACGGACAGACGGACGGACACCGGACGGACAGACGGACATCCGGACGGACGGACAGACGGACATCCGGACGGATGGACGGACGGACATACGGATGGACGGACGGACTGACATCCGGACGGACGGACGGACAGACGGACATCCGGACGGGCGGACGGACATCCAAACGGACGGACGGACATCCAAACGGACGGACGGACGGACATCCGGACGGACGGACATCCGGACGGACGGACATCCAAACGGACAAACGGACGGACGGACGGACATCTGGACGGACGAACGGACGGGCAAACGGACGGACGGACACCGGATGGACGGACGGACATCCGGATGGACGGACGGACATCCGGACGGACGGACGGACATCCGGACGGACGGACGGACATCCAAACGGGCGGACGGATGGACAGACGGACATCCGGACGGACGGACACCGGACGGAGAGACACCGGACGGCCATCCGGACGGACGGACGGACAGACGGACATCCGGACGGACAGACGGACATCCGGACGGACATCGGGACGGACGGACAGACGGACATCCGTACGGACGGACATCCGGATGGACGGATGGACAGACGGACGGACACCGGACGGACGGATAGACGGACATCCGGACAGACGGACGGACACCGGACGGACAGACGGACATCCGGACGGACAGACGGACATCCGGACGGACGGACGGACATCCGGGCGGACGGACAGATGGACATCCGTACGGACGGACATCCGAATGGACGGACGGACGGACATCCGGACGGACAGACGGACGGACACCGGACGGACGGACATCCGGACGGACAGACGGACATCCGGGCGGACGGACGGACATCCGGACGGACGGATGGACAGACGGACGGACGGACGGACGCCGGACGGACGGACACCGGACGGACGGACACCGCAGGAACGTGAGCATGAGACATTAAAGGTTTTCGCCTTAATATGGCCCCACTATCACCGTTAAAGAGCGAGCACAGTCCCCATGGTTTAATGGTGAATATAAAAAAGCTTTAAGGTAAGAAAAAAGGATTATTCAGATCTGCTAAGCGTTCCAATACTGACAATGCTTGGGCAAAGTACTCTACTGCAGCCAAGGATTATATAACCTCAATGACGCAAGCTAAAAATTATTTTACGGTAACACGCTACCGTATTTGATGCGCAACAACCCCAAACGGTTTTGGAAGACTATTAAACCTGAAGAGACGGAAGGCATTTCACTAATTGATTCGAATGGTTGTGCTATAGCTAAAGAAAATGTTGCTGATGTACTAAACAATATTTTTTGCTCAGTTTTTACCCCTGAAACCACTCAGACCATTCCTTCATTCCCGTCCTACGCGCATCCCCTTATGAGTAGTGTTACCTTTAGCCCAAGTGGAATCGTTCATATCATCGACAAACTAAAAAAATTCGTCAGCCACTGGAACAGACGGTATCAACACCAAGGTGCTAAAAATACCAAAGATGTAACCGGTCTCATATTATCACTAATACAGCAATCACTGGACACAGGTTCGGTTCCAGAGGGCTGGCGGATCGGAAAGGTCGTTCCCGTCTTCATGAAAGGTAATCGGTCGTCTCCTAACAATTACCGTCTCATATCAATCACCAGTGTCTGTTGCAAAATAATGGAAGATATCGTGTATTCTGAAGTCGCGCATTTTTTGTCTACTAACAATTCCTTTCATCCTAATCAACATGGTTTTCTTCCCGGTCACTCTTGTGAAACACAACTAGCCCTCTTCCTGCATGAAATTCACTCGCACTTTGACAATAATATTCCCATTGATGCCATATTTCTTGACTTCGAAAAAGCATTTGATAAAGTGTCACATCATCACTTACTTCTTAAACTTTCATGCCTTAACTTAGACCCATCTGTGCTCAACTGGATGCGCGAATTCTTAACTCATCGCCGGCAGTTTGTTGTTGCTAACTCCTGCAAGTCACCCCTCTCTCGTGTCCACTCCGGCGTTCCGCAAGGCACTGTACTAGGCCCCCTCCTTTTTTCAATTTATATTAACGACCTGCCACGTAACATCAACTCTAATATCAGACTGTTCGCTGATGACTGCGTCCTATATCACCATTTATCTAACACCTTACATTCTTCTGTTTTGCAGAGTGATATTAACACTATACAGGAGTGGTGTGAAAACTGGTTAATGTCCCTAAATATTAACAAGACATTTGTAATCACTTTTCACCGACGTAAAGACTACATCGCTAACACTTACACTCTATACAGTTACCCCGTAGCCGCTGCTAACACCATTAAATATTTAGGTGTTAAAATTTCCTGTGATTTAACATTGTCTCTACACATTATTAACATTACCAATTCTGCAAATCGAGTCCTTGGTTATCTTCGTCGAAACCTTGCCTCGGCAGCGACCTCTACTAAACTAATCGCTTATAAAACGTTAGTAAGACCGAAACTTGAGTATGCTAACGCCATTTTTGATTCACATCAAGCTAACCTTAATAATGTGCTTGAATCCATTCAGAACCGTGCTGCCAGATTCATTATCTCTAATTACTCGACTAACATAAGTGTGTCAGCATTTAAATCTCAGCTCGACCTTTCTAATCTTGCCTCTCGCCGTAAAATTTCACGTCTGTGCCTCTATTTCAAGTTATTTCATTCCTTACCACCAGACAATGCATTCATCAGACCTGCTCATCGGACATCACGCCATAATCATCCGAACGCCGTCTATCCGGTACGCACCCGAACTAAGACCTGCCAGAAATCGTTTTTTCATCAGACAGCGCAAAACTGGAACGACCTTCTCGCCCACATCGCCACGTCAAAGAACTTTGTTCAATTTAAATCTGCTTTAAAGAGTCATTCATCGTCATTTTAAGTTTGTACTACTGCTGTTTTTCTTCGTTGCTGTTGTTGTTCCGCTGATAATTCTTATATTTCTTATTTATTTTATCTTATTTTTTGTGCCCACCCCCTCATATAAAGTCCTTCCTGGACCTTTGAGGCACGAATAAACGAATAAACGAAATGCCGTCGGGGACAACCTCGTAGTCGAGTGTGTTGAGACGTCGAAGCACCCTATACGGTCCGAAGTATCGTCGCAGAAGTTTTTCACGAAGTCCACGTCGTCGTATCGGCGTCCACACCCAAACGCGGTCGCCGGGCTGGTATTCCACGAAGCGTCGTCGAAGATTGTAGCGGCTGCTGTCAGTCGTCTGCTGATTCTTGATCCGCAGGCGGGCGAGCTGTCGTGCTTCTTCGGCGCGCTGTAGGTAGGCGGTCACGTCGATGTTTTCCTCGTCGGTCACGTTTGGTAACATGGCGTCGAGCGTCGTTGCCGGGCTCCTTCCGTAGACCAACTTGTATGGCGTCATCTGCGTCGTTTCTTGCACGGCCGTGCTGTATGCGAAGGTTACGTACGGAAGGATGGCGTCCCACGTCTTGTGTTCGACGTCGACGTACACGGCCAACATGTCGGCGATGGTCTTGTTTAGACGCTCGGTCAGGCTGTTGGTCTGTGGGTGGTACGCGGTGGTCCGGCGGTGAATTGTGTGGCTGTATCCCAAGATCGCCTGGGTTAGGTCAGCCGTAAACGCCGTGCCTCTGTCGGTGATAAGGACATCTGGGGTGCCGTGTCGAAGGACGATGTTCTCAATGAAGAACTTGGCTACCTCGGCGGCACTGCCTTTGGGCAGGGCTTTTGTTTCGGCGTAGCGGGTGAGGTAGTCGGTAGCTACGACGATCCATTTGTTCCCGCAAGTCGACGTTGGGAACGGCCCCAGGAGGTCCATCTCGATCTGCTGGAACAGTCGCCGAGGAGGCTGTATCGGCTGAAGGAAGCCTGCTGGTCTTGCGGGCGGTGTCTTCCGTCGCTGACAGTCTCGGCACGTCCTTACGTAGCGGGCGACGTCGGCGGCAAGGCGCGGCCAGAAGTACTTTTCCTGTATTCTTGCGAGCGTGCGGGAAAGTCCGAGGTGTCCAGCCGTCGGGTCCTCGTGTAGTGCCTGGAGTACTTCTGGTCGCAATGCTGAAGGCACTATGAGAAGGTAGTTGGTTCGAAGTGGCGAGAAATTCTTCTTTATGAGAACGCCGTTTCGCGAAAAAAAAAAAACGAAGCGAGTCCTCGCTTGAATGCCTTCGGAACAATGGCGGTCTTGCCTTCAAGGTACCCCACAAGGCCCCTGAGTTCCGGGTCGGCTCTTTGTCGTTCGGCGAAGTCGTCAGCACTTATGGTTCCCAAGAAGAAGTCATCCTCCCGGTCGTCCTGCGGTGGGTCGAAGGGGGGCGCGAGATAAGCAGTCGGCGTCGGAGTGTTTTCGTCCAGACTTGTAAACGACGGTGATCTCGAATTCTTGAAGCCTTAGACTCCATCTTGCGAGGCTACCTGAAGGGTCCTTCAAGTTAGCTAGCCAACACAAGGCGTGGTGGTCGCTCACAACTTTGAAGGGCCTGCCATTGAGGTAGGGGCGAAACTTTGACGTAGCCCAGATGATGGCGAGGCACTCCTTTTCTGTTGCGGAATAGTTGGCTTCTGCCTTGGATAGCGACCGGCTAGCATAACTGATAACCCTTTCCAGTCCGTCCGTCCTCTGCACAAGGACGGCGCCGAGTCCTACGCTGCTCGCGTCGGTGTGCACTTCTGTTTTGGCGTGTTCGTCGAATTGCGCAAGTAACGGAGGCATAGGCGTATCAGCCGGGGGGGGGCAAGGGGGGGCTCGAGCCCCCCCACTGAGAAAAAGTTAGGGGGGCTGAGCCCCCCCCACTTTCGACCGTGGTCACTGTTGGCTGCACGGTGGGACACCAGCAACTAAGGCGAAGTTTTCCTTCAGCACAGTAATCACTCAATTATATTGTTACGAGGGAACGGGAATGTTAAGAGGGAATGTTACAATATAATGAAATTTTGCCAACATTTCTGTTGTGACGATTTTCCTTGTAGGCTCTTTGCGGTGCGGGCCGCCTATGCGACGCTTTCGCGCCTTGTGCTGTAGCATTGCAGAGCAGGCTAGTGCAGAGCAGGGGCCCTATAACATTAGATCACTCGTTTATGCTTTTATTCTGCTAGGCTTTGCATGAAATTTAAATCATTGACGATGCAATTACGGATTGGAACGAGCAAACTTTTTATGGACCGGTCGAAGCACTTGGTGCTTCAGGAAAATGATGTTCTTTCATCGAAAAGGAATAGCATCACCGCTGCTCTGTCGAAGCTGCTGTAAGCCGATGTGTGACGCATCTTTTTTAATGTTTTTATTTTGCCGTACTGCAAGCGCCAAAAAAGGTTTCCGCTTTAGTTTCCGATCAACCTGAGCAGCCTTGATTGTAGCTTAGAGCGATGGCGGCAGCTTGCAAAGTGGAGACGAATAAAGCAGTGGACTCGAGCACAGTGGGAAGCTTAGCTTTTAAGCTTGTCCCGCAACTTGATCCACCGGACCAGGAAGATATTGAAGGTCCGTGGTTTTTTGCTCTAAGGAGGCTTAATTAGGAGTCGGGCTAGTTGGTTTTCGTTCAGCTTGAATTGATTTTTACAGCTCAAAATACAACTCGGACGGCAAAGAAGAACGCATGCGCAGCGCTGCCTACTGCTCTCTCTCAGGAAGGATGAGCTCACAGATTTGTATACGCGCACAAACACCTAAACGTCGTTATGATGGAAGTGAAAGTGTTCATTATATTCATATAAATCCATCTCGCCAGCTGCTATAAGTATCCGCTGCTAATGTGATCGGCGGCTAGCCTACTTGAATTATGTTTAGAAGGAGACGCTCTCCGGCTATTCCAAAATGTTTGGGGTATTGTTCATCACATGAATGCGCTGTTTCATGTGCATAAGTTGTAATAAACACCACGACATATCACAGATTCCTGACATCATGTAACAAGCAGGCGATTTTACGGCACACAGAAAATTTTAAATTCTGAAGAACCAATGGCCAACAATATGCCGCATTGAAAATAGTTCATTCTCCTGTTTTTTACGTGGTCGTGCATAAGTGGTCATTACGCAATGGATCATTTTCGCGTCATTTGTTGCCTCGCGTAAAAAAGCTGGTGCTGTGTGCATGACCCAGAATATTTCGCCCAATCATACACAGCCAACGGCCATTTCGGAAGGAAGCAAAGAGGGCTAGTTTAACGTCATAATCACCCACCTTTTTTTCTAGCAAAGAAAAATTTCAGTTGTACTACAATGTCAGTTGTACTACAAAGTAGATTACAATGTACTACGCCCCTAACACCACAAATTATACTTTTTTCTAAGAAAAGCGTTGACAAGTTGACAATAAGAGTAATATAATAATAGTAATAATGTTAATAAGCACGCACCAGAAACACTGTCTGGACTATTAGTAAAGAAGGCAAATTATAACACTAGCCTGAATATATATGCAAGAAAGTGTAATACTTATTGTGAAAAAGTATAAGAGCAATCATTCCTTGAAAAAACATGGTGATCCCTCCGTCATAGGAATCGGCATAGCACGAAAGTAGAACGCGCCTTAACAGAGGTAATTGAATGTTTACTGTAAATTGATAGAGGAGGGTTTGCCCAATGTGTGTTCTGGTGTTTGGCAGCTATAGCACCGTTCAATGTGGATGCACCCTTGTTGACGCTTGGTGGTACATCTCCATCCCGACGACTAACGTCCATGATCAATTTATTAGACAAACCATTGTGGTATCTGTAGATGTTAACGGCCAGAGCATAATCAGAGAAAGAGGCGTGACAGGAAGATTAGCGTCGCATATTGGACTGAAATTGGGCTAAGGTCGCTATCCCGCGGCATGTTAAAGTGCGATTGAACTTCGTGCTATTTAGAGGGAAACGCTAAGCGCGTCGTGTCGCTCCTGTAGCCCGACCGCGATGTTTCTCGGGGCGAGCGTAGCGACGAACGCGTTATTACATCCAGTTTAGGCAGGCGCGCGTCGCAGAGCTATTCTTGGTTTGGATAGACGCTGTGAGCGAGACCGACACTTGGGCTAAGGTCGCCACCTCGCGGTGTGTTAAGGCGTTGACAAAATTGCACTTGTATTGTAAAAGCGCCAAATGGGACAGGCGCGTAGAAGTACGTGTTGCAGGTGCTAATCGCGGAGGCCACAGTAATGATGAATTACTTTACTTTCTCCAAGAGGGCGACACTACCCCGCTGACCAAGAACATTGTAAGAGGAAAGTGGGAGATATAAAAGGCGCGTTTGTACGGCAGTTAAAATCTGTAGCCGTTGCGCAGTGGATAGCGTGCTCGGCACTTGTGGCGGTGAACCGAGAGGTCATCGGTTCGATGCCCATTGACAGAACGCTTTTTCGACATGTGATTGCGTACATTTTTTCGACGTCGTTTCCGTGACGGAAATACGTCGTGGACCCCAGTATACAACAATTTCGTGTTAAAATTCGGCAGGTCCCATGAACTGTAGGAATCGGTTCCATGCGAAGCAGTCAGCGAGTACTTGTCCAAGCCGCATTTCTTATTTTTTTCAGACAGAAGTTGCGGGGTACATCAACGTGTTTTTGTAAATGAAGTAATAGTGTGCAAATCGTGCGCTCACTAGGCACGTCGACTACACTGGAGTTTAGAGGGAAATTTATGCCCTGACGCAACGTCAGCACTCACGTTAGGGTAAGGACGTAACTTTTATGAAAATGAAGTGCACGCTATGGTGCGATGATGTGAATACCCTTCGTTAGCGCATTCCTCCGTTGCCGAGCAACACTTGATTATAGCTTGCTGAGTCATATGACTGCATATATAATGTTTATGAGACGGTTATAAAAGCGGTGCTGACACTGAAGCCACAGTTGATGTTAAGCAGACATGGCGCCTGTATAGTAGGAGCACATATGCAATGTTTATCACCTTTTATAAATTTAGATAGCTAACACTGTAACCACAATGGACGTTACACCGACTTGATGTCTGCATAGTACCTTTTCCAAAGCAGATTCAAGACCTTGCGTGGTTCGGTGGTAGAATACATGAGAGCCACACGAAATGCTTGGGTTCGATTCCAGCTGGGATCCTGACTTTTATTCTTTGCATTCTTCGGATCAACGCGGACGATGCCGAATTTTTTTAAGGTTCTCGCGTTTAAATGATCGATGTCTGTTGTCGCCGTTCCTGGGCAGATACAAACTTTAAGGCTTATACCCCCATACCGCAGCCCGTGGTATACGGGCATGTGACACACATGACTGAAGGAAAGAGTTTCATGACTTACACGACATGATGTTCACGTTATTTATGTCGTGACCAGACTATGTTCGTCATACCCTCGTGCCCTCCTATGCCGATTTTGGTCTATACTAAGGTAATGAGGCAACTACGAGAGCACCCAGAGTTAGGGGGCCAGATAGGTAGATAAGTTGATAGAAACGCTCAAAGTACCTTTCGTTCCCTAAGGATTGCTTCGCATTTAAGAACTCAATTCTTGGTGAGCTGCTTTTAGTCATTAACAAAAATGATATAAATATATACTACTGAGGAGGCCGCCATCGACACAATTGTATTCATGGGGAAAGTTGTGAGGTAAAGCATAAAAAGTGTCGTGTGTTCTACTATTACATGCATAAAACGCATATATGTGTTGTTGTCCCAGTGCATGCTGCTTAAAACAGATTGTCCTTTTTTTATTATATTATTAAACACTATTTAACGAATGCTCTGTGTATGAAAAATCACATACAAGTGTGAATGTCGATGAAGTTCTCTTTCTCTCTCTCTCTCGTAATATATATCGAGGAAAAGAAATATATATATATATATATATATATATATATATATATCACGGCCGGCAAGTGAGATAGGTTTGCCCCCCCACTCGCGAAAGAGTTGGTACGCCACTGAACGGAGGCGTTTGCAGGCGTCGTTTTAGTTCTTGAAATGCTTCCTCCTGCGGCGTTTCGCACTTGAACTCGACGTCGGTCCTGGTGAGGTTAGTGAGAGGCTCGGCGATGCGGGCGAAGTTTTTAACGAACCGCCTGTAATAGGCACGCAGGCCGAGAAATCGACGCACGGCCTTCTTGTCGCGGGTGGCGGGAATGTAGCGATGGCGGCTGTCTTCTGCGGGTCGTGGCGTACTCCGGACTTGCTTATCACGTGGCCCAAGAACAAGAGCTCCTCGTAGCAAAGCGGCACTTTTGTGGCTTCAGGGTGAGTCCGGATGTCTTGATTGCTTGAAGTACCGCTTCAAGGCGGCGGAGGTGTTCGTCGAAGTTTGAGGAAAATACAACGACGTCGTCCAAGTACACAAGACAAGTCTGCCACTTCAAGCCGGCCAGTACGGTATCCATAACGCCTCGGAAGGTCGCGGGGGCCGAGCAAAGACCAAAAGGCATGACCTTGAACTCGAACAGGCTGTCTGGAGTTATGAAAGCAGTCTTTTCTCGGTCTCTCTCATCGACTTCGATTATGTCTTGAGGTCCATCGACGAAAAGTACTTTGCGTTGTGGAGTCGATCCAGGGCGTCGTCTATCCGTGGGAGGGGGGTACACGTCCTTCTTCGTGATCTTGTTCAGGCGACGATAGTTGACGCAGAAACGTAGCGTGCCGTCCTTCTTCTTCACCAAAACCACGGGAGATGCCCAGGGACTCTTGGACGGCTGGATTATGTCGTCGCGTAGCATTTCGTCGACTTGTTTCTTCACGGCCTCGCGTTCGCGCGTCGATACTCGGTACGGGCTCTGTCGAACTGGTCGAGGACTTTCTTCTGTAATGATGCGATGTTTCGCAACTGGGGTCTGTCGAATTCTTGATGACGCCGAGAAGCAGTCTTTGAATCGCAGGAGCAGGGCCTTTAGCTGGTCTTGTTTGACCTTCGGAAGGTTCGGGTTGACGTCGAAATTACGGGTTGGGACGTCGATTCGTCGAAGCAGGTTCGGTATCATCGGAGAGGGCGAAAGCGTGGCTGGTGTCCATGAATTTCTCGATGTTGACGACCGTCGTACCGATGTTAAGGTGTCTATATTCGTGGCTGAAGTTTGTCAGCAGTACCTTTGCTTTGCCATCACGCAACTTGGCGATGCTTCTTGCGACGCAAATCTGACGGTTTACAAGCAGGTGCTGATCGCCCTCGATGACGCCTTCGAAGTCTGCGCGTGTTTCGGTGCCGACGGAAATTATGATGCTGGAGAGTGGCGGAATTGTCACCTGCTCTTCTTTCACGTTCAATTCATGGATCCCTGGCGTTGCGTGGGGCGGGAGCGCGTTTTCTGAGGTTAGTGTTATCGACTCAGACCTCAGGTCGATGACGGCGCCGTGGTCACTTAGGAAGTCCACTCCAAGTATCACATCCCTGGAGCAATGTTGTAGGATTACAAAGCTCGCAGGATAAGTCAGGTTATTGATGGTGACTCTCGCCGTGCACACTCCAATTGGCATTATCAGGTGGCCTCCAGCTGTCCGGATTTCAGGTCCACTCCACGCGGTCTTTACTTTCTTCAGCTTGGGGGGGCGAATGGCCCACTGACGACGGAATAGTCGGCCCCAATGTCGACGAGAGCGGTGACGTTGTGGCCGTCGATGAGAACGTCGAGGTCGCTAGTCCGTCGCCTTGCGTTCCGGTTAGGTCGCGGCGTCGGATCACGGCTCCGTCGATTTGTTGCGCCGCTTCCATGCTGCGTCGTCAGGTTTTCCTCTATCCACGAGGTTTCGTAAGCAGGGCTCTGTCTGCTTCGCGTCGTGTTCAGCAGGTGTCGTCGCGGCGTCGGCGTCGGCGGAGGATCTTCGGTCGTTCGACGTACAGCAACCGCACCTCCATCGGTTGCTGCCCTTAGTTTTCCGGGTAAGGGCTCGGAGAGCGGCCCCGAGCAGGGGCGGCGTACTGCCTACGGTGCGGTGAGGCGTAGCGCCCTGGCGAAGGCGATCGGGAAGATCCTCGAAGCATCCACTGCGCTCCTGCGAGGTAGTCGGCGATGTCGCGTGGTCGTTAACCCCGCTGTGGACGCGGCGCGTCGATGGCGAAACCACGCAGTCCCATCTGGCGGTACTGGCAACTGGTGGTACTGGCGGTACTGGTGTGGCCAGCTTCTCCGCAGTGGTAGCACAGGGGGCGGTGGTCAGGGGGCGCGCCAAACGTCGGTCTTCCTCGGAGCGGAGCGCTGGCCGTTGGGTGGACGGTATGGCGTTGGTGGCGGTGGCGTCTGGTGGCGGAACTGCGATGGTGCGAAGTCTTCACGTGGGCGCGGCGGGGGAGCGTTACGACGCGCTGCGGCAGCGTACCTCATTGATTGGGGCTCACGCTGCGCTGGATCAGGTGCTCCAAGAACTTGCCGGATTTCCTGGCGCACGACGTCGGTGATCGGCTCCACCTGAGGCTGCGAGGTTGGCAAGAATTTGCGCAGCTCCTCCCGAACGATTGCTCGATTGCTCTGACGACCTGCTCGACGACCTGCGCTTAGGAGAGAACACTTAGGAGAGAACACTTAGGAGAGAACACTTGGCGAGTACGGTCCACGGCTTCTGAGGCGCGCATGGACAAGAGAAAACGAAATAGCTTTGCTGTGCATGTGTCGCGAATGAAGAACTGCGTCCCTCGACAAACGTGACGTTGTCTTATGTGCTTTTCTTGCAGGAGTAGACCAGTTGCAGCGTGGCCGAGAGTAGTGACAAAAAGTGGCACAGAAGCTAGGGAGCTAGAGCGAAGCGGAGGAATCCAACAGCCTGCCCGCAGCAAGGGTGCTGTCTCTGTGTCGTTCTTTTACGCTGTATATATATATATATATATATATATATATATATATATATATATATATATATATATAGATATACTCTGTGACACAATATCAATAAACGCTGATCCTCGTAGACAAGGTAAGGTAAAGTTCCCTCTACAGAGAATCGATTACAGTGACTAGAAATCGAAATTTCGAAATGTGATACTCATACCTATGTATCCTTACTCACTTTTCACTCCCAGATAATACCTCGCGTGAAGAAGGGTGCAGCCTCAATCTCGTGAATACTTGCTGTGTCCAGTAATGGTCTGGTGGAATGAAAGCTTGTTTTTGCTGTGAAACCGCAATTTCAAAAATGTTGATTCTTGGACTTGCCGGTGATAAACCAGCGGACACACAGCGCAGCGTTCAAAACTTAAAATGGGAGACTCTACAGAGGTGGATCCGGCTGTGGTGGGCACTCCTGTAGATATGCATTTGACTGAGACCAGCACATATGTGCAATATTGTATTAACGTCAATTCGTGATGTTAACAGGCATTGCTTTAACTCTTGCACAACAAACAACACTGCGTTATGTCTTGAAAAAAGTCGTGCCACGCTTTTCACCAGATGACTGGTCGAGAAGAAAATGCCCTTATAGCAGCCAAGATCACGAATAATGTAAATATGTAAAGACACACACAGCACAGCAGATGAAATAGATCCATTTCCGTAGTAGGAAACTGAGTGTCGGCTCCTTTATTTTTTTTAACACGAAAGTTTTTTATGCCGGGGCCCACCAAGACTTCAATGACGTATTTGCGTAGCGGAAATGACGTCGCAAAAATGTACACGATGAGATGTCAAAGAAAAAAAAGCCGGCAGATCCCACGCACTGTGGGAATCGATGTAATGCGAAGCAGCCAGGAAGGAGCAAATCATGCTTTACATAATTTGCATGTCATGTTTTACATGTTAGGACCTGTCATTTATGTTCCTCATACAGTCACGTCGCGCAATACCAATTTTGGTGTATGTCAATCTAGCGAACTGGACGCAAGCGCACCATGAGCGTGGCATGTAAGTGGCGTTGCAGATGACATGCACGCCAGGATTTTCATGTTAGCACCTGCCACTTATGTTCGTTATACAGTCATGTCACTCAATACCAAATTTGGTGTATATCAAGCTAACGAAATGGCCGCGAGCGCGCCATGAGCGTGGCATGCAAGTCATGTCGCACATGACAAGTCATGATTTCCATATTACCACAGGTCATTTATGTTCTTCATACAGTCACGTTACTCAATACCAAATTTGGTGTATATGAAGCTAACGAAACGGCCGCGAGGCGCCATGAGCGTGGAATGCAAGTCATGTCGCTCATGACATATCATGATTTCCATATTACCACGTGTAATTTATGTTCGTCATACAGTCACGTCACTCAATACCAAGTTTGGTGTATATCAAGCGGACGAAACGGCCTCGAGCGCGCCATGAGCGTGGCATGCAAGTCATGTCGCACATGACAAGCATAGGTCGGCACTTTAAGGGAGTACTCACTCAAACTCACTCACCACAATTTTTTCAGCCTTCGCACTCACTCACGTTCACACTCACGTCCACTCACACTCATGAGTACTCACTCACGTTCACACTCACCTCCACTCACACTCATGAGTACTCAATCACGTTCACACTCACGTCCACTCACACTCATGAGTACTCACTCATACTCAACTCACCACGTTCAAATGACTGTGAGTGAGTGTGAGTTGAGTGCACTCATGAGTGAGTGTGCCGAGCTCCATAGGTCGGCACTTTAAGGGAGTACTCACTCAAACTCACTCACCACAATTTTTTTCAGCCTTCGCACTCACTCACGTTCACACTCACGTCCACTCACACTCATGAGTACTCACTCACATTCACACTCACGACCACTCACACTCATGAGTTCTCACTCACGTTCACACTCACGTACACTCACACGCATGAGTACTCACTCATACTCAACTCACCACGTTCATATGAGTGTGAGTGAGTGTGAGTTGAGTGCACTCATGAGTGAGTGTTCCGAGCTATGATGACAAGTCATGATTTCCATATTACCTCTCGGTCATTTATGTTCGTCATACAGTCATGTCACTCAATACCAAATTTGGTGTATCTCAAGTTAACGAAACGGCGGCGAGCGCGCCATGAGCGTGGAATGCAAGTCATGTCGCTCATGACATGTCATGATTTCCATATTAGCACGTGTAATTTATGTTCGTCATACAGTCACGTCACTCAATACCAAGTTTGGTGTATATCAAGCTGACGAAACGGCCGCGAGAGCGCCATGAGCGTGGCATGCAAGTCATGTCGCACATGACGTCATGATTTCCATATTACGACTGCTCATTTATGTTCTTCATACAGTCACGTCACTCAATACCAAACTTGGTGTATCTCAAGCTAACGAAACGGCCGCGAGCGCGCCATGAGCGTGGCATGTAAATCATACTTTTCATGACACGTTATTGATGATTTTCATGATATGATCAGCCATTTATGTTCGTCATACGGTCATGTTATGCCATACCAAATTTGGTAGAAATCCCATTACAGATACGGCCAGGAGAGCACAAAGTCGTAGGCGGCTAGATAGATAGATAGCTTGATAGATAGATAGACAGATAGATAGATAGATAGATAGATAGATAGATAGATAGATAGATAGATAGATAGATAGATAGATAGATAGATACGCTCAAAGTCGCCGAAGTTCGCTAAGAAATGCTTCGCATTTAAAAAGTTTCGTCAGCGGGCATCGAACCTACGACCTCTCGGTCCACAAGAGCAGATGCCTGAGCGCGCTATCTATCCACTGCGCCACGGCCACAGACTCGAACTGCTTTACGAACGCTCCTTTTATATCTGCCACTTTCATCACAGTGCCCCTGGTCAGCGCGAAGGCGTCACCCTCTTGGAGAAGTAAAGCAAAAAATTGGCCGCGTATCTGCGTGCTTCGCTGCAAATGTCGTCGAAAGACGATAGTCTTGTGCCGGCCGTACTCCTATGTTTTGCCTTGCCTCAGACAGCGCCTACTCTACGTTGAATTGGCCGCATCTGGCTGGCATTGATAAAATAGAGGCGGCGCTGCGCGAGATATGGACACCATCGAAAAATATGAGCTTGTGCAGAACCAAGGGCCACTGCCAGCGGCTGGACTTTATTGTAGGCAAAGCGCTTTTTGTGCAAAGCGTCGCAGTTAATGCACAGCTTCGCATTTTCAGTACATCTCTATCTTCTCTTTCTTCTTCCGAGTCTTCTCTACTGAATGATTTCACTTCATTAATCCCCCCAAAATTTGCGTACCGTGCGGTTAGTATGGGTACCAGGACATCGTGGAATAATTTTGAATCAGATGGCTGATACGCTCGCGCGGTGGTCCCTAGGTTGTCCAGTAATGTCGATTGTGCCTGACACAGCTTTTATTACAGAGTCTAGATACCGAAAGTATTCTCTACTTCAAGATGCCAAGAATATGAAATTACCCGTCCCAGAATATGGCCATCTCTCTTTTGCCTGGAATAACAAATGGTGCCCCACTCGAAAACTGGAAGTGGCCATTACAAAATTTCGATGCCGTATTCCCCCTCTGAATTTGTATTTATACAGGTCTGGTCTGGTCCTACCGCCTATGTGCTATTACTGCCAAGAGCCCGAAAACATTGATCATTTTTTGCTTAAATGCAGTCGTTTTACTCGCCATAGAAAACAGCATTTCGAAAAGTTATTCAGAAACCTAAAAATTACTCTGAATCCTCAAAATCTTCTTTCCCTTGGGGCGTCTTCTCTGGGATTCAGCAACAGGAATGTCTGCTTAGCTATATGCGAATTTCTTGTTGACACAAAAAGAATTCCCTGTTAACATTATTCCCTATCAATGTTTCGTACTTCAAAATTCCTTTCATTAGTTCATTGATTTCCATATTATTTTATTATTCTATATAGTCCCGTCATTCTTAATTTTTTTTGTTATTCCAGTGGCGATCGATTTATTTCACAGCCCTTTTCAAAATTAAATATTTCCCCTTATATTAACCGCCGGCTTCATGGCCAATCCCCCGAAGTGGGTAAGAGCCAAGTATACAGGAACAAGCAAGCAAGCAAACAAGCGATGTAATGTGAAGTCTCACCCCATTGAATAGAGGCATTTTTCCTGCGCTGCTTGAACCTTAATCTCAAACAACTGGCCCAAATATTCCTTTTACTAAGTTCAGAATGACAAGCATGCTATCCTACGCTCGGGTAAGTGATGGTGGGGTTTGAGAGTCAAAGGCGTACGCAGGGCGCGCGTACATTTGCACTAGTGTTAGGCCGTTGCTCATGTGCATCCGCATTCATCCCCTTTATCTGTGCAATTTGATAGCATATGACTTGTGTAACACATACCCCAAGGGGAACCGTACGTTCGCAGATACAATGATTGCGAGAGAGGTATATGTCGAACCACCTCTCAGCGCCGACCATGCACCCCAATGTGACTTTACTGGAACTTGACGGAAGTGATTTATAGCAAAGAAACTATTTATAAAAACTGACTCACTGTTTCATTTCAGAAATGTTCGCTGGAACATTCTGCTCAATTTTCAGTGGTATACTAATATGCGCGATGTAACCAGGACCCCTGATCACATAGAAAAATCACCCTTCAGGCTGTTATAGATGGCGCTAACGCGAGGACGTTAAAAAGCTCGTTTCGCGGAAATTCGGGTTTCGGCGTCGGCGTCGTTAGTTGTAAAGGAAAAATTCATCTTGCGGCATTCCACATAACTGATCTGATGCTCACTGCGGTGGTCCCTTTCCGTACACTGCGGTTGCTTTCGAAATCTACATTAGCGAAATCTATTTTCATGACAGCGGAGCTGGCGGAATTTGCTCCTGAGTTGATAATTTCATAGCGGTTGCGCAGCCCCTGAAACGTACTGCAAGGATAATTTTTGTATCCGAAGGGGAATAATCAATGTTTGAGTACAGAGCGGCTTAACGCGTTTATTTGTCTTTGTATGGAATCATTCCTCGGGAGTTACATATGAAAGGGCAAGGGGATAAGGGACGTTTACAAATCGTGAGGACAGTCTCTGTATCGTTGCTGTCGAATACACGCTTGCGTGAACCTGTGTGGGGCATAATATAGCTCCATGACAATATACGCAAAGTATGCAATAAAAAAAGGAAGCTGACACAAAACCACGATCTTAAGATCGTGGTTTTGTGTCAGCTTCCTTTTTTTAACTTAAAGGACTAACTGTTAAAATCCTTTATTGTCTTCTTTTATCTTCTGTTTGACGTCATCAACGTGTGCCCACGTGGGATAGGCTGTGCTATAAAATTTGCGTTTCCATTACTAATAAAGTCAGTTGTGAGACAGCGCTGGTGTTCGTGTCCCCCCCTTTTCCTGTGTCTTCGTCGATTTGCGCTGAAAACCACTCATCATGATTAACGCAATCCAACTCGCCCAAATGTCAGTTCTTCTGCAGTGGAGTGAACAGCGTCATGAAGTTGAAAATCCGCAGCATCAGTTCTAGTTTTAGATGCAAAGCAGCATAAGGCAGAGTTCAATCTGGTGGTGCTGGTGGTGGTGGTGTGAGTCCTGTCCATCCCCACGGCGCATGCGCAAACCCTCTCCACACACCTCCTCTCCTACGCTCCCCCCCTCTCTTGCCTCGCAGGGCCGACGCAGGCAGCGTCACCTAGCGAGTTTCTTGATTGAAAAAACCGACTGCTCGCGCTGCACAACCATTCACTGGCCACACCGTATATATAGTCATTGGATCTTGACCTGCAAGGTAGTGCCGGTGTGAGGTTTCTCCTGTGCGTTGTTGAACAAAAAAAACCGCCAGGCCTGCGCAGAACGCGCAGCACAGTCACAGCGAAAGCTGGGAGAGCGGACTTTCTGACCCTTTTTTAAACACTCTTGGGGCAACTACTACAAGCGCACTTGCATGGTACCCACTAAGCCATAAATAATCATAATTTTTGTGTAGTGGGGAAGCGTCTACTATGCCATTACTCGTTATTCTTCGGAAAAGCTCGGTACCCGCTACACTCTTGTGATGCATTATGTGCACTTTGTTGATGTTGTGGCTGACGACGATGAAGAATTATGCCGCAGGCTTTTGTAATGGGTTGGAGCATTGAACGACCCACTCGTTACGCAATTAGCATTGTGTGACGCCTGGTTCTTACTTCACTCCTCTAAAACGCTTTACAACACACGTTAACGCGATTCCTTACCCGACATGAAGCCTGCATAGAGTCAGTTTGCACCGCAGTTTCAAGCAGCGGGGTAGCTCAGTGGTAGAGTGCTGGGCTGCCACGCAGAGGACCCGGGTTCGATTCCCGTTCTGTCATAGGTGTTTTTTTCATTTATTTAGTTTTTTTCTTATTTCGTGCGATATTGGTTACGGACACCGGCGGTGGCGGCGGCGGCGGACAACTACGGCTCAGAAACGACCCTTGTTGTGATCTCATAACAGCTTTCGCTGTAAAAAATTTCGCAGCGTGCGCGTTAACTAAAAGCGAACTGCGGGTCTCTGTGTCCAATCGGAGTCTTTTCTCTCTCATTGCCAATTAGCAGCGATTGCCATGTTCCAGTAGGAAACACCGGTCCATCACTGCGTGCTTTGTGCCTCCCCAGGTTTCTCTCCTGCGCAACGCCGCGATGAGCGCCAGCGTCAACGCCGCCGCCAGTGTAAGCGTTAGCGCCCGCTGCTTCGCATCTACAGATGGTTCCCTTTAAGCGGGAGATGGTGTAATTTTTTATTTAGGTACCGTGCAGGATTAGAGTTGCCAAAGTGCGACTGCGAATACTCCACAAGGGAAAGTAAGAATTTGTATGCTCCCTGTAAACATAGCAGTATTCTTTGCATTACTTCCTTTAGTTTTAGTTTAGTTTTAGTTTTTTTGTTTAGCCGTGCTTCAACAAGGTTTGGGTAACTCCTTTTCGGACACGTCTCTAGACCTGAAAGCAGAATTCGTGCACCCAGAATGCCACGGTTTCGATTTTGTCGTTCTTTTTTTGTTACTGTTGCTCGGATGAGCAAGCGCGGCAAGGAACTGTCTTGTTTTCGTCCCACGAATAGAAACGTTAATGAACGAATCACTACCTTAGTAAAACTCGTTCTTGGTCATGTGTGCTCGACCTGCTTGGAAATCAAAATGTTGCTCGAAACAAAAAAACCGGCATGTTCACAAGCGAGGGTATACAGGGACAAGCGCTACCCTGTACCTCAAGCTTTTCCCTGTACCCTCGCTGGTGAATATGTGATTTTTTTTCGCGCAACGTTTTAATTTTCAAGGATCAATGAACCTTGAGAACAGGGAGCTTGCTCGCGACCATCGCAGATTCTGTTCTCATCAAGGAGCCCGACCAGATGGCGTGCACTGTCGTGATGCATGAGCATAATTTTTATATTGTCCGCCGATGAGGGCGCAGAAACTTTGGCCAGGAACACCAAGCTAACACAAACGAATCAGAGTTCATCAACATGACAGGAGCTGTGCCTTTCTCATGCTATAGTTTCTTGGATACTACTCGGCACTTCCACTAAATGAAATTTATTCCTGCAAACTGACGAAGCAGGAATCGTCACTTTTAGTTTCACGGAGCTGGCTACGCAAGTACAACTTTATTTTGCGTCTAGCGAATGAATTAAGTGCGCAACCACTGGTAACGCCGCATGAGAAGAAGTTGTTCTTGGCCTTGTTGGTGAGACTCTGAATGCACAGTTTTTCACTAGAAAAACACGCACACAATCGAGGAAGATGAGGACGACGACACGAGCTGCCACCAAGGAGGTTAAAAAAATTCAAGCGTATCCACGAAGTGGAGATGATGATCAGTGGGCGAAGCACTGGGATCGTTCGGTAACCGTGAATTGATTCACATACACACATATGTTTCGACCATAACGGTTTTCTAGCCACCATGACAGTGGACAGTGAGTGTCGACGACAAAACTAGGTCCTAAGGTTCACATTGTCTACGTTGAAATAGTCGACTAGTATAAAGGGTTTGTGCTTCTAAGTGTTTCATATTGCTATGTCGCAATTATGATTGATATTGGCAAATTCTTCAAACTTTTTAAATGCGAAGCATTTCTTAGCGAACTTCGGCATCTTTGAGCGTATCTATCTATCTATCTATCTATCTATCTATCTATCTATCTATCTATCTATCTATCTATCTATCTATCTATCTATCTATCTATCTATCTATCTATCTATCTATCTATCTATCTATCTATCTATCTATCTAGCCGCCTACGACTTTGTGCTCTCCTGGCCGTATCGTTAATGGGATTTATACCAAATTTGGTATGGCATAACATGACTGTATGACGAACATAAATGGCTGGCCATATGATGAAAATCATGAATAACTTATCATGTAAAGTTTGAATTACATGCCACGCTCATGGCGCACTCGCGGCCATTTCGTTACCTTTATATACACCAAACTTGGTATCGAGTGACGTGACTGTATGCGAACATAAATGGCAGGTGGTAAAATGCAAATAATGACGTTCATGTCATGAACAACGTGATTTACATGCGACGCTCATTGCGCGCTCACGGCCGCTTCGCTAGCTTGATATATATACACCAAATTTGGGATTGAGAGACGTGACTGTATGACGAACGTAAATGACAAGTGGTAATATGAAAATCATGAGTTGTCATGTGCGACTTAACTTGAATGCCACGCTCTTGGCGCGCTCGCGGTCGCGTTAGCTTGATATACGCCAAATTTAGTATTGAGTGACATGATTGCATGACGAACATAAATGACCAGTGGTAATACGGAAATCATGACTTGTCATGTGCGACATGACTTGCATGCCAGGCTCATGGCGCGCTCGCGGGCGTTTTGTTAGCTTGGGATACACCAAATTTGGTTTTGAGTGACATGACTGTATGACGAACATAAATAAGAAGTGGTAATATCGAAATCATGAATGTCATGAACGACATGACTTGCATTCCACGCTCATGGCGCGCTCGCGGCTGTTTCGTTAGCTTGATATACACCAAATTTGGTACTGAGTGACATGAGTGTATAGCGAACATAAGTGTCAGGTCCTAACATGTTAAACATGACAGGCAAATTATGTAAAGCATGATTTGCTTCTTCCTGGCTGCTTCGCATTATATCGATTACCACAGTGCGGGAGATCTGCCGGCTTTTTTGTCGTATGCATTGTTTGATGGGTGCTTAAATGTCGGTTGTTTTTATGGCATTGTGGCCTTATATTTTGTTTTTGTTGACATTTTGTTCGGTGATGTGCTAAGATTGATGGGTGCTTAAATGTCGGCGTTTGTACAACACTGTGGCTCTTTATCTCGTTCTGGTGAACAGCTTTTTATTGTGCTGTCATATACTTGATTGATGTACACATAAATGTTTTCGTTTGTCGTTGTGCATATAAGTTTCGGTTTCGGATTTGTGTAGCGTGACGGACGCCACCAAGGCTAGGCTCTAAGGAGCTTCGCCCCTAGAAAATTGCTGGTGTGTAAGCTACGGCAATGCCTTGCCAGCAAAAGTGAAGCCAGCTTTTTGCCCCCAAAGATGTCTGAAACATGCTCTTTTCTCAGGGTGCCCACTTAAATGTCAAATGGCTTGGATCACTTAATGTAAATGCTGCGTTAATTGTAAAATAAGAGATAGTTGTTGCCGAACGAAATAACACAATGAGACGAGTATTGGTGACTTGATCTCCTAGAAAATTCGCCAAGAATTTGAAGCCTACTAAGGAAAGCAGTATCTCACACGAAAAAGTAGCCACATTAAACTCGCCGGGCGTGCGTCGAAAACGCTCCGTTTTCTTCGCCGAACGCTGACAGTTTATCATCAGCCTACTTAGATGGCGGCCACCGCCGCCATCTTTAGGTGGGCGTGGCTTCACTCCTGGACAATGATTTTCCCTCCCCCCAATTTTTTTATACCTCTTTGGCGGCGACATGGGCTGCCCCTGCCATCGCCCTAGTCTTTTCCAATTGTGTGCGTGCTTTGCAGCGGCAAACTGCGCATTCAGTAACGTCGCCTCCTCATAGCAAACTTCAATACAGCAGATACAATAAAGAATAGGCCGCTTAACTTATATCCAAACTGCGGAAACCTGCATTCCAGCGAACGAAGGCCCCGCGATAGACACCGAAGAGCTGTTGATATTCACTCAGTCACCCGCGCTTCCAACATTTAACGAATGAAAAAAAAAATGGCTATATGCATGCATGAGCTGCTGTCTTGATATAAAAGCCGGAGGAAAAAGAATTCTTTTTTAGCCAATGCCATCATAAGTGATATTTGCAAGACGATTTTTTTTCTTCTCACATCGAAAGCACCCCC
>JALIZH010005863.1:0-12583 GCA_030522465.1 Rhipicephalus appendiculatus | reverse complement strand
CAGGAATGTATTGGTGTAATTTGCTGAACATGATACCTCGTAAAAGTGTTCGCCTAATAGGTTGGCCTGGTCTTCTAGTGTTGTTTGTGTGTCTGGACTTGTGAGGAGTGGTATTGTGTAGGAGGAGTACTCTCCTTTAAACTTCCTGACCTGGTCCCACATATGTTTGGATGTGACTGAACTGTTAATTGATGATATGTATTTCTGCCATGAATCCTTTTCCGCCTGCCTTCGAATAAATCGGGCTCTGGCTTTTGCCTGTTTGAAATTGATGAGGTTGGTGTAGGTGGGGTATCTTCGCAGAATTCCCCAGGCCTTATTTTGTTGTTTTTTGGCGTCAGTACACTCGCTTGTCCACCAAGGGTTAAGTTTTCTTACGTACGATGCCGGATGACTGCGGTATTGCCTTTTCTGCAGCTGAAATTAGTACTTTAACGAACCTTTCGTTCAGTTCCTCAACAGAAAGTTCCGATGAGAAAGCTTCGTCGAGCTTAGCATTTTCTGTAAAAATTGGCCAGTTCGCGAGCTGCAGTTTCCACCGGCGTGGCTTGCTGGTTAAAGTTGGGTAGGATGGTACGAGTTTTATGATGCCGGGTTGATGATCACTACTGTATGACGTGTTGAGAACCTCCCATTTAAGATCGTTAAAAACACACAGTGAACACAGGGCAAGATCTAAACAACTAAAAGTGCGTGATGTTGGCGAAAAATATGTAAAAGCACCCGAGTTTAAAAGGCAGATATCGTTTGATAAAATGAAATCTTCAACGATCTGCCCTCTTTGATCGCTTTTCTCGCTACCCCCAAAGGGTAGAATGAGCATTAAAATCCCCAACTAAAATAAATGGTTTTGGTAACTGTTCCACTAGATTTTCTAAGTTTTTAGTGGTAAAACGGGTGTGCGGTGGAATATACAGCGAGCAGATGGTGATGGTTTTGTATGATAGAATGGTGACGGCTATGGCCTCGAGAGATGTGTTTATTTGGACATCTCGCGTGGGAATGCTGCCCTGTACTACTATGGCTACTCCTCCCGAAAGACGGCTGCATTGTTCGCGGTCCTTTCGGGCAACTTTAAAGCCCTTTAGGAAATGATCATGTTTTGCACCAAGATTTGTCTCTTGGAGGCAGAAAGCCATTGGTGAGAACTTGTTGATGATGTCCTTTATGTCACCTAAATTATGAATTAAACCTCTACAGTTCCAATGTACGATAAAAAACCATGATGAAATAAAAGTAAGCAAATGTACTTTGGGGATCGTTCGGTTAAAATTAAATATGATAGGTGACATTATTAAGAACTGAATCTATAGACAAATGCGATAACCATTTGGTTATCGCTTGCTTTTCATGGTTATTGGGACCTTTTCCTGTTTGGCACGCTCCAGGGAGCGCTTGTCTTTCGGTGTCGATGACACCGAGGTCTTCGGATCGACTTCCATCGACCTGTCAGAGGCGCTGGAAGATCGAGAGCTCGGCGCTGAGACGCGAGTCTCAGGCCGTGGCGTTCGATTGATTTTAGGGCCCAGCGAGACCGGAGTCTGCGGACCCTTTGAGGTGGATGGAGCAGCAGACGCTGCTTCCATCAAGGGGGCGGAAGGAGTTGCAACCGGACCACTTTGTGTGGACCCGGAGGACATTTCAGGCCTTTGTGACGCTGCCCCCCGACTGCGTCACATCGGCGTAACTTCTCTGGAAAAGGTGAGATAACCGTTTCCGCGCTTCGTAAAACGATATCTTTTCATTGATGGTTAAAGCTATGACTTCTTTTTCATTTTTCCAGAATGGGCATGACCGGGAATACGCTGGGTGATCTCCTTACAGTTGACACAAAGTGGCGATGAAGTGCAATTTTCGGACGTGTGATCGTTGGCGCTGCATTTGGCGCATGTTTCCTTTCCTCTGCATGTGTGGGATGCGTGACCGAATCTTTGGCATTTAAAACAGCGTCTGGGGTTGGGGATGTACGGTCTGACATTGATTTTCACATACCCAGCCACAAGAGAGGTGGGCATTTCACTTGTACCAAAGGTAAGTATGATATGTTTTGTGGGGATTTCCTGGTCGTTGCGGCGGATGACTATTCTTTGAACTTTTATCACTCCTTGGTCTTGAAAACCCTCAAGGAGCTCTTCGTCACTTAGGCTCAAGAAGTCGTCTTCGGATATTACTCCCCTGCTGGTGTTCAGGGAGCTGTGGACAGAAATTGTGACTGTTGCTTCACCAATACTGGATAATTCGGATAGTTTCGGCACTTGTTCTTTTTCAGTTAGTTCGAGTAGGATGTTACCGTTTGACATTTTTGAGGCTTTGTACGTCGGTCCGATCTTATCTTTGATGCATTTGGCCCCCAAAAATGGGGACAGCTTTCTTGCGGGTGTGTTTTCACTGTGAATGACGTGGTACTTTGGGAACGTTGCTGTATTCTGTGTGGAGAAGTGAAAAGTTTCCTCGGTGCGGCCTCTCTTACGAGACCGATCAATGGTGGTGGATACTTGAGAAGCCATAAAATATTTGTGTGTTCGGCAACAGCGCCGACCGCCCACCACGGAGCCCAACAAGGGGACGCGGCTGGACTTGTGAACAAGCCTGCACGACGCCAGTCGTACGCTGTCACTATAACCTAATATACATACCCAAGACTGGATATGATACACAAGGTTAACCCTCGCCGCCAGGAAAACTAGAAGTAAATGGAAAGAAGAGAGGACAGGAAAGATTGAAAGAGAGAGAAAGACGAAGGTGAGGGGAGAGAGAGACAGGAAAAGGCGACTGCCGATTTCCCCTGGGTGGGTCAGCCCAGGGGTGCCGTCTACGTGAAGCCGAGGCCAAAGGGGTGTGTTGCCTCCACCGGGGGGCCTTAAAGGTCCAATCACCCGGCGTCGGCTCAACCCCCAGGATCCCCCTTTTCCCCGGACACGGCTCAGCCACGCACGGCTAGGCGTGGGAGGAGGTTGAAACCCCCCCCGTTAGCTCGGGTCCGTGGTGTCGCCACACACCAAACGCCTGCTTGCGCAGACGCCCCTGCGGGGATCCTAGCAAGTGTCCACCTTAGTAAATAAAGCCCTTGCAAGGTGCTTTACTTTTGCTTGTGTGCCAAAGGTATAATTATGCGTCCAAAGGCAGTATTTTAGCCCAACAACACGAGCTCTTATACGGCAAGTGTCCCAGCGTGATTCCACGAGAGATCGACACGGGTCCGAAAACTGATATTTTAGATGTGATTGAGTATTTTATATTTTGTGCACATACCACCCAGTAGCCCGACAGTGAGCTTTGTTTTTTTATTAACTGCATAGTTTAGGAGGAAAAAAATATTGAACTTATTCTATGCGGAGGGACCAATTTCATCCCTGGTCGTTCTTGAATGTTCACGACAATATAAAAACACAAATATTAACTCTACAAATAAAAAGTTGTTTCTGTAAAATGTATACGTAATGAAGAGTGAAGCAGCATTGTTTGAAGCCTGTGGACAAAACAAAACTGTTTTTGAAAAATGTCTGAACAGGCGACATTTTTTAAAAGTTGCTATATTTGAGAATTTTTTACTCGTAAGATAAAGCCGCTAGAGGATCATAACTTCGTGACCAGTGACAACAAAATGTCATTAATATTGCGTGTTAATATCGTTGCTGTACCTGAAATACATATTTTTATAACTGGCGCCAAACTTTCAATTTTGGCGACAGTTCAGCTTATAGAAAAATGAATATTTAAAAAACCCCATCTTCGATTTTTCTTCAAATCCCGCAAAGAGACCCCCCGCAGACCATAGAAAAAGAATATAAAGAAACATGTTGCATTATTTTGTTTGCAGCGGTAATATTGCGGGTACAAGTCTCAGCTTTTCGAGGATGCACTTAGGCGATAAGAACATCAGAAATCAGGATAAAAAAAGGAGGCCTAAGCGACTGAGTCGCTTGAACGTGACCATATTTGCAGAGGAAAAGATGTTTTGCTAAATAGGAATGACCTTTTCAAGCGCGACTTTCTGCAATACATAAATTTGCGCTTTTATATTGATGCTTGAGACCTCCAACTTATTGGCACCTTTGTTACTGACGCTCTCGCATGAGAATGCTGTGACAGTCACCAGATTTTAACGTTTCGGTTCAGAACACTTCAATGGAAATAGGCTCGCGAAAGGGACAACTGAAGCATAACGAATATTGAAATGAGTAACACTGCTGCTGCCGCCTTAAACAGAACGCGGTTTAGCGTTTCTTGCCGCCGGCCGCCTGCTCAACAAACTACTGCGCGCCACCATCTTGGAGGAAATGTTTTATATCATAGGGTTTAAACTATAGAGAACGGTGAGAAATCTGCAATTTTAACGAGACATACTTTAGTAAAGCTCAGCAAAGCACGAAGCCACACTTTACAGCCTAAGGGCGGCAAGCTCTGGAGTGATTAAGCCCGCATCTGCAATGATGGCGCAGATGGCTGTATGGCTGAAGGATGTCAAAATGCTTTATGCAAATGCAGACGACCATTCAGCATTTTAAAATCGTTTAAGTGCAAATAATTGCCTCGTGTTGCAGGCCTATGTTCTTGGCACGTTTGGCGAGTACATTTGACGATACAAATCATGGTCGTGTTTTGTTACTGTCAAGCACTGCTATAAGTGATCAGGAAAAAATACAGCGTTTTCAGCGTACCATGGCTTATGTTCAACGCATTCCTCAGTTTAAGAGGAAAGAGAGGAGCGGGCCACTCCTAATGTTTATGTTTTATCTTCTGAGGTCCTGCCCTGGTGTCAGAGCATTTTAATACATCGCTTTGCCTGCAAATATGTATGGATTGCCTGCGAGTGTGTTACCGTGTATTGGATGTCCGGCATTAAAGCTGAGCGATGCGCGTCAGAAATCCACCTTTATAAATAAGTATTCCTCAAAGTACCAAAACAGCTTTTCCTCTGCAAATATGGTCACGTTCAAGCGACTCAGTCTCTTCGGCCCCCTTTTTTCATCCTGATTTCCCATGTTCTTATCGCCTAAGTGCATCCTCGAAAAGCTGGCACTTGTACCCACAATATTACCGCTGCAAACAAAATAATGCAACATATTTCTTTGTATTCTTTTTATATGGCCTGTGAGGGTCTATTTGCGGGATTTTAAAAAAAATCGAAGGTGGGGTTTTTTAAATATTGATTTTTTTTAAAGGCTTAACTGTCGCCAAGATTCAAATTTTGAGGACATCTATAAAAATATGTATTTGAGGTACAGCAACGATATTAACATGCAATATTAATGACATTTTGTTGTCACTGGTCACGAAGTTATGATACTCTAGCGGCTTTATCTTAGGAGTAAAAAATTCTCAAATATATCAACTTTTAAAAAATGTCGCCTGTTCAGACATTTTTCAAAAAACAGTTTTGTTTTGTCCACAGGCTTCAAACAATGCTGCTTCACTCTTCATTACGTATACATTTTACAGAAACAACTTTTTATTTGTAGAATTAATATTTGTGTTTTTATATCGTCGTGGACTTTCAAGAACGACCAGGGATGAAATTGGTCCCTCCGCATAGAATAAGTTCAATATTTTTTTCCTCCTAAATTATGCAGTTAATAAAAAAAAAAAACAAAGCTCACTGTCGGGCTACTGGGTGGTATGTGCACAAAATATAAAATACTCAATGAACTCTAAAATATCAATTTTCGGACCCGTGTCGATCTCTCGTGGAATCACCCCCCAGCATTTTTAATAACAGATGAAAAGTGGTTAAGCTATAGACATTTTTGTCACGAACGAACGCTCAACGAAGCGCGCATCGCCGATTTCAAACGGCGGCGCGAAATCCAGGCGCCAGTTTGTCGCGACAGAGCGCAGTCAACGAAAAAAGAAGCATCAAAAGACGCCGCGTGCGCGCCCCCTCTCCCCCTCGAAACGGCCGTCGCCGCGCCATCAAGCAGTTCAAACGCCGAGCGATCTTCTCCCATGGATTGAAGTGAACCGGTCACCCGTTCAACTGACCCGGTTCAATGAAGTGAGCGGAGCCGTTCGGATCCGCTAACTCAAGTGAACCGCCTTGCCCATCTCTAACGCGAACTAGTCCAAGCTAGTCCAAGCTTCCATCCTAGCAAGTGTCCGCCCTAGCAAATAAAGCACCTGCAAGGTTGCTTTACTTTGGCACGGGTGTCAGATGTATCAATATGTGTCCTAAGGCAATATTTTAGCCCAAAAACACGAGCTTTTATACAGGATTCCCAGAACTCATTTATTAACAGGCCAAATGTGATTGAGGTCTAGGTCACAAACGCGCGCTCAAAGTAAGCACGCGTCGCCGATTTCAAACGCCGGCGTGAAATCCAGGCGCCGGTTTGTCGCGACCATCGTGGTCGCGACCGTGCGCAGACAACGAAAAAACAAGCATCAAAAGACGTCGCGTGCGCGCCTCCTCTCCCCCTCAAAACGACGCCATCAAGCGCTCTCAGTTCAAACGCCGAGTGATCTTCTCCCATGGATTTAAGTGAACCGGTGAACCGTTCAACTGAGCCGGTTCACTTAGGTGAACGGAGTCGTTCGGAACCGCTCACTGAAGTGAACCGCTTTGCCCATCTCTCGTTTGTCTATAACACGATTCAGCCACACGGCCAGAGTTTAAGCACTTGCTGAACGCCCAGCCATCCTTAACTGGTCTCTGCGTTCATAGTTGTGAACGTTGTCGATCAAAAACCAAATACTACGCATATCTGAGGCACAACATCAATACGTAAGTATTAGTTAGTTAGTTAGTTTGGTTTTTTATGGCGCAAAAGCAGCTGAGGCTATGCTGCACCAGACACAAGACGTTAAGGATTGGACACTGAAATGATGAACTTTTAAAGCTTATTCAACAAATTACATTCTTTCAGGAAGCTTAGCACGTCAGGCAGAGGTGCTATAGGGTCATCTCCTAAAAACAAAGCAGGGTGTAAAGGTACGTGTTGTTTGTATAGTTTGCTGAAATGTTTTTGTCTCTGTGTTTCAATGTTGGGACATGTGATTAGGATATGCATAAGTGTTAACGGTTCTTGGCATTTTTCACACGTTGGTTGTTCTTCCTTTGCGAGCAAAAAGTTGTGTGTCAAGTGTGTGTGTCCAATGCGAAGTCGGCATAATATAACTTCGATAAACCGTTGTTGGTGACGGTCGGTCTTCCATTCACCGAGTATGGGTTTCACCATGTGGAGCTTGTTATTCGTGCATGTGTCCCACTGTTGTTGCCATTTCGCTAGTAGAGCTAGACGAATTGTTCTCTGGATGTTGTTGTTATTTGGTTTTTTATGGCGCAAAAGCAGCTGAGGCTATGCTGCGCCAGACACAAGGTGTTAAGGAATGGACACTGAAATGAGCTTTTACAGCTTGCTTAAGACGTTACATTCTTTCAGAAAGTTTAGCACGTCAGCCAGGGGTACTATAGGGTCATCTCCTATTAACAAAGCAGGGTGTAAAGGTACGTGTTGTCTCTATAGTTTGCTGAAATGTTTTTGTCTCTGTGTTTCAATGTTGGGACATGTGATTAGGATATGCATAAGTGTTAACGGTTCTTGGCATTTTTCACACGTTGGTTGTTCTTCCTTTGCCAGTAAAAAGTTGTGTGTCAAGTGGGTGTGTCCAATGCGGAGTCGACATAACACAACTTCGATAAACCGTTCTTGGTGACGGCAGTTCTTCCATTCACCCAGTATCGGCTTTACCAGATGGAGCTTATTGCTCGTGCACGAGTCCCAGTGTTGTTGCCATTTTGTTAACAGCGCTAGACGGATTGTTCTCTGGCTGTCTCTTAAGGGAACTTTTATTTTTGTAAGTGTTTTGTGTACTGCTAAAAAGGCGCACTCATCTGCTTTTTCGTTGCCAGGTATCCCAACATGGCTTGGGACCCAGCAGAAACGTATAGAAGTTACCCCGCTATTTAAAAGTACGATATTTAAATGTCGCCAACTAGTGGTTCGCACTCGGATTTGACATGTAGAGCTTTAAGTGCGCTTAATGAATCTGTATATACGATCGCTTTTTTGTGTTTGCCAGCGATGATTTTTCGAACTGCCTCATATAAAGCGTAAACTTCGGCTGTAAAAATAGAGATACAATGAGGTACTCTCACACTAACTGCGCTTTCCCCTGTCACGATTCCAATACCCACATGATTTCTTGTTTTCGATCCATCCGTGTAAAATTCAGTGTAATCTCGATATTTGTCCTGAAGTGCACGGAATTCCTGAATGATATGTTCTGGTGGGGTGGATTTTTTCTTTAGATGGCTTAAAGATATATCGCAAAGCTGAGTGAGATCCAGCCATGGCGGTAGTCTGGGTGGTTTAATGGCGACATCAAGTGCTTCTTCAGGGATGACATATGTCCGGCAGTATTCCTCGAAACGCAAGACAAGCGGCTTGATTAAGTTCGGTTTGTTAAGGTAGTGTAAGCGCGAGTTACACTGAGTGGCAATTTCGTAGCAGATGTGTTCAGGTGACGACCTTATTCTTAAGACGTATGACAGAGTTAGTAATGCTCTTCGGTGACACAAAGGAGGTTCGTTACATTCCACATATAAGCTCTCCACTGGTGATGTTCTGTAAGCACCACTGGATAGACGTAGGCCGAGATTGTGCACAGGGTCAAGACGCCGAATGTAAGACTCCCGTGCCGAGCCGTAGACGACACAACCGTAATCTAAAATACTGCGCACGATGGAACGGTAGATGCGCAGCAGGCAGAGTCGATCAGATCCCCAGTGCTTATGAGATAACATCTTTAGAAGGTTGAGTGCTCTATTTGCCTTAACTTTTAGTGCGTTTATGTGGGAAAGGAAATGGAGTTTTTGGTCAAATGTAAATCCTAGGAATTTGTATTCTTGTTTTACCGGCATTTCAATGTTGTTTAGTTTAAGAGCAGGGTCAGGGGTACAATCCACGTTTTTGCGTAAAGAGAACGGCGGTGGTTTTTTGTGCCGAAAAACGAAAACCGTTTTGGTCAGCCCATTTCGTAAGCTTATTGATTGTTATTTGCAGTTGCCTTTCACAGGATTGTAGGCTGGAGGCCCGACAGGCGATCTGAAGATCGTCAACGTAGACGGAGTGCATGGTTGTGGGAGGTATGACCTTGTTGATGGAGTTCATTTTGACTATGAAGAGTGTTGTGCTCAGAATGCAACCTTGCGGTACACCGTTTTCTTGGACAAATCTTCGTGAGAGCACTGTGCCCAGACGTACTTGGAATGTTCTGTTCGATAGGAAATCATACAAACAGGTCAGAATTCTTCCGCGAATCCCCAAGTCAGCCAGGTCTCTAAGAATTCCATGTCGCCAGGTTGTATCATATGCTTTCTCTAGGTCAAAGAAGACCGCGAGACAGTGCTGCTTGTGTAGAAATGCACCTCGTATTTCCTGTTCCAGCCTAACAAGATGGTCAGTGGTCGAACAGCCCTTTTTGTATCCGCACTGGTGTATGTCTATTAGGTGCTCTGATTCGAGAATGAAAGTGAGTCTAATGTTTATAATGCTTTCGTATGTTTTCGCGAAACAACTTGTTAATGCTATGGGCCTATAGCTGCTCGGGGATGTTGGAGATTTACCAGGCTTTAGAAACGGTATGACTATTGCGTTTTTCCAACATTCCGGCATCGTACCAGTTTCCCATATTTTGTTAAAAAATCGGAGCAGTACATTTGTCGATGCTTGGGATAGATGGGCCAGGATTGTGTAGTGTACACGGTCAGGACCTGTTGCCGTTTTTTTACCGGCCGAGGGTATTCTGTTTAATTCGTGAAGTGTGAGTGGCTGGTTATAATATTCATTTGAAGCACTCGTAGTGGGCAGGCTCTGTTTTTCAGCGGATTCTTTGTATTTAAGGAAAGAGTTTGTGTAATTCGCTGATGATGATACAGTATAGAAATGTTCGCCTAAAAGGTTGGCCTGGTCTTGTAGTGTTGTTTGTGTGCCTGGGCTTGTAAACAGTGGTATTGCGTATGATAAGTACTGTCCTCTAAACTTCCTCACCTGATCCCAGATATGTTTCGATGTCGCAGAACTCTTAATGGATGATATATATTTTTGCCATGAGCTCTTTTCCGCTTGCCTTCGAATGAACCGCGCTTTGGCTTTTGCCTGCTTAAAGATTACCAGGTTGTTATAACTAGGATACCTTCGTAAGATTCCCCAGGCCTTGTTTTGCTGTTTGTTAGCTTCGGTGCATTCCGTGGTCCACCAAGGATTTAATTTTTTGCACACAACACCGGACGATTGCGGTATCGCTTTTTCTGCCGCTGAAATTATAGCCTGTGTTATCCTTTCATTAAGCTCCTGAACGGAAAGTTCTGGTGAGAAAACCGCTTCAAGATTTGCGTTCTCAGTAAAAAAGTGGCCAGTTGGCGAGTTGCAATTTCCATCGGCGTGGTTTGGTTGCAAATGTTTCGTAGGACGGTATGAGTTTGATTATGGCGGGCTGATGGTCACTGCCATATGATGTGTCGAGGACTTCCCATTTAAGGTCGCTAAAAAGACATGGTGAACATAAAGCGAGATCTAAACAGCTAAAAGTGCGTGAGGTTGGTGAAAAATAAGTAAAAGCACCTGAGTTTAAAAGGCAGATATCATTTGACAGAACAAAATCTTCAACTGTCTGTCCTCTTCGATCAGTTTTCTGGCTACCCCAAAGAGTAGAGTGTGCATTAAAATCTCCCACTAAGATAAAAGGCTGTGGTAGCTGTTCTATTAAGTTTTCTAAGTTTCTAGTGGTAAAATGGGTGTGGGGGCGGGATATATAGCGAACAGATGGTGACGGTTTTGTACGATAAAATGGTGACGGCTACGGCTTCGAAGGATGTATTCAGTTGGACATCTCGGGTAGGAGTGCCCCCCTGCACTACTATGGCTACTCCTCCCGACAAACGGCTGGAGCATTCGCGGTCCTTTCTGGCAACTGTGAATCCCTTAAGCACTTGTTTATGTTTTGTACCTAGGTTTGTTTCTTGAAGGCAGAATGCTACTGGTGAGAACTTGTTTATGATGTCCTTTATGTCACCTAAATTATGTAGTAGCCCTCTGCAATTCCAGTGTACGATACAAGCCATAGTGATAAAAGTAGAAAAAACTAACAAGATGAGGTTTAGATTGAGCAGTTGGTATCAATATATATAGGTGACGTGTGTTCGTAGCAAATACATATTGCTAGCGAGAGCGGTAACCGTTCAGGTTACCGGTCCCTTTTTTTGTGTGTTTAGGACAATTTTTTCTTTTTTTAGTGCGCTCCGAAGAGCGCTGCTCCTTCGGCGTCGATGACGCCATGGTTTTTCCATCGACCTCCATTGCCTTATCAGAGGCACTGGAGGATCGAGGGCCTGGCCCTGAGACGCGCGTCTCGGGCCTTGGTGTCCGATTGAGTCGCGGGGCCTGCACAGACAGAGTCTGTGGGCCCGCCTTTGATGATGATGGAGCAGCACTGGCTGCTACCACCACGAGGGCAGGTGGAGCTGCTGCGGGACCACAGGCGGTGGCCGCTGCAGGCTCCTGCAGCTGTCGTGGTGCTGCCCCCGCCGCACCACGCTAGCAAAACTTCTCTGAGGCAAGACTCCAAGCCTCTTCCTCGCATCAAAAAATGAAATTTTTTTCTTTAACGGTGAGGGCAATGACTTCTTTTTCTTTCTTCCAACAAGGGCATGATCTAGAATAGGCCGGATGGTCGCCTTTGCAGTTCACGCAGCAGGGGGGATTCCTGACACGTGTCAGCCGAGTGGCCATTGGCGCTGCACTTGGCGCATGCCTCTTTGCTTCTACATGATTGTGATGCATGGCCGAACCTTTGGCATTTGAAGCAGCGCCTCGGGTTCGGTATGTATGGTCTCACGTTGATCTTGAGATATCCTGCGTCTAGAGAGCTGGGGAGAGTGCTTGTTCCGAAAGTTAGGATGATGTGTTTAGTTGGGAGTTGTTCGTTGTTTCGTCTGATTGTTATTCTTTGAACCTTTATAACATTTTGGTCTTGGAAACCCTCAAGGAGCTCCTCGTCACTCAAGTTCAGGAAGTCTTCTTCTGAGATAACGCCCCTGCAGGTGTTCAGCGAACGATGGGCGGTGATTGTGACGTCAGTGTTGCCGATGCTGACTAGATCATATAGCTTTTCTATTTGTTCTTTCTTTTTTCAGTTTTATTAGGAGGTCTCCGCTGCTCATTTTGGATGCTTTGTATTCTTTACCGATAGCTTCTCCGAGAGATTTCGCCACCAAGAATGGGGATAATTTACGCAGGCTTGAAGTTCCTTCACTGTGCAAGACGTGGAAACGAGGAAAGTTGTCAAAGTCGGTACGGAGATTAAAGTGAAAAGGTACATCGGTGCGACCTCTTTTTAGAGGCCGATCTGGAAGATGGGGGAAAGCGTCTGCCATAGGATGGTTTTGAAGTTCGGCGGCGGTGGTAGCCACCCACCACCGAGCCCAACATGGGGGCGCTACAGGTTTCAAGAACCTGCGAACGCCAGCTATACACCGCCGCTATAACCCAATATTCATACCCAAGACTGGATATGATACACAAGGTTAACCCTCGCCGCCTGGAAAGTTGGAAGTGAATAGAAGAGAGAAGAGGACAGGAAAGAT